>JAWDEX010205004.1:0-11203 GCA_035221805.1 Trichilia hirta
AGAGTTAGAACTAATATATCAATAAACCGTTAGATCGAGTCTTACAGTATGGTATCAGAGCCAACTCTCCTCTAGTACGATCGTGGCTCGAGGATAGCCAGACGAAAGCTAATGGGCCTATAATATTTTGGTCTTAAAAGGTAAGAAGTAGAGCCAAAATAAGGGTGCTTGAGCAAAGAGCGGCTCCTAGCAGGCTTCAAGATGGCTGTAGGGCAAGAGCGAGTCCCGCATCAAAATAAGAGAGAAAGTTTCTGATCTATAAAAATAAAATTAAAACCAATATGTGAATAAGATCTTTTGGGGTGTGTGATAGTTTATTCTTAAAAATTTTGTAGTTAAGCGTACTTGGATAAGAGTAGTATCAAGATGGGTGACCTCTTAAAAAAGTCTTTGAATTAATCCATTATTAAGAACAAAACACAATAGTAGTACCAAGATGGGTGACCTCTTGAAAAAGTCTTTGAATTAATCCATTATTAAGAACAAAATTGTGAAACCCCAAGAGATGTGTCAAAGCAGACAATATCATTGACAAATATTGGACTGGATCTCACAAAATAATTTATAATTTTCAGCCAATTATTATCACTGAGAGTGAAAGCCCTCTTAACAGACAATAATTAATATTCTCTCTCATATTTAGGAAGAAAAATAAGTAATTTTTAGTTGCTACCTCTTGAGTTTATTGTAGTATTAACCATGAGTCAAAATTAATCTTATTAAATTTATTTTGAATTATCTGAATGCTCAACAAATATAGTTAACATTAACAATATGTCATAGTTTCTAAATTACAATGAAAAAATTTTCATCGAATCATTAGCTTCTGATTATACATACTATGTGGGTAATATCCCTCTATCATTTAATTTTGATTAAGTCAGGGGTTCACAAAAAATGAAAATTTTAAACTCAGCTTCTATACGAACTATCAGTTATTATACACTAAATCTGTCATTACGAACTCTTCTGTATGCCATTTATCACTACCTAACCAAGATTTAGTACTTTAGCCATTTACTAATGTAAATCTAGAAATTTAAATTTAGATTGAGTTAATAGTAACTCAAATCCTATATTCATCATGTTGACAGATTTCATCTTGATAGTTATTCGCATTCGAATATAAATAACTTATGATCAAACTGATTTTTTTGTATAAGATGTGATTAGTCATATATTTATACATCATATGAATATATACATCTCTATCAGACAACGATTATGACGTCTTAAATTGAAAAAGTACATCGCATATTAGTACAATCAAATAATGAATTATTGATTACATAAATTCTACGTGATTTGTTATTTTTTTATCACATTCAAAAAAAGGTTCTTTAACTGTTAATTCACATTAATATCTTAATAACATGATTATCATATCATAATATTTATCAAAAATATTCAATATTTTTATTATGCAATATCGACGCCCAATCGTTACTGTGTACATAAGGAATAATTTAGATAATTCATTAGTATAATTAGAATAAAGAAATAGTATATACTTATGAATAGAAATTATTTCCTTATTAATAATATAAATGTACAGTATATATATAGTAATACAATAAATAATACTTTGAAACCAATAATACGAATAGATTTTAGGACATACTATACTAACACTTCTTTTATCTTTTATAGATTGAGAATGAGAGAATAAAAAATTATGCACTATTGATAAAGATTCTCTTATAAGATAATGATATAAATAAAAATAAGGTATTTAATTGATTGAATGTATAATTGTAAGCTCAAACTTATTTTTAGACTTTTTGATATAAATATAATTCGTGTAAAACTTTTTCTAAGTGAGAAAATGGTTTAATTTACGGCTTGGATCAAAAACTAATTATTATTAGCTGTTGAAATTTAAAAGTAACAAAATTTCATCGATCAAATGAAAACAAGTTCTCTATCAAAAAAATTACAAAAATTCATTTAAATGAATTGAATTGATGAATTAATTCAAACAAAATTATTATATATGGGATTGTAACACCTTTTATTTCGTTTGACCAAATGTTATTCATGAAATTGTTCACTGTTCAAAAGTTACAGTTAATGCACTATTCAAACTTCTAAAAACTTGCATTTTAGTCTATTTTTCAATAGTTTTAAAAAGTCTGCATTTTAATCCAATTTTTTTTATCAAGTTTGAAAACACTACTTTTTGGTTCAAAATTTTGTAGGTTTTAACCAATATGATAAAATGTTTTGAACCATATGTTGTCTTATAAAAAATTATTTTTGAGTTGTCTACATAAAAATTATATAAAAAAATACCTTAAGCTTATATCTCTATTCTTCACTTTAAGCTTTTGAAGTCTTTTCTTCTTGGCTTGATTAAACTAAGGTCAATATCATTAAAGTGAAGAATAAAGCCTTTTATGTTGTATAATACTAAAATACTAAGGTTTGTATAATACTAAGGTCAATATTTTTTATGATGACAAAATAATAATTTAAAATATTTTATTTATCAATTTGAGTGATGCTTCCCTTACAAAAAATAATATAAACATTAAGTAAAGAGAGGACATTTCTATATAACTCTACTCAAATAATTCTTAGACTTTCACTTTTAGCATTTCAACTAATCTTTATCTCTCCTTATGTTATTTAATATTTCATATATATTTTTTCCCTTTTGTCAACATCAAAAAAGTAAAAGAATAATGGAGGGTAAAGAAGAAATAATATTAAAGAAAAAAATTTTATATAAAAAACATTTTTAAACTATTTCCTGGTACCAAAAAGAAAAATTCAACTGTAGCTAATGCACCTACAAGCAAAATATTTCTATATATTCTTTCCTCCTTTTAACTTAATTTATAACATTTTAACTCTTCTCCCCCTTTTAAATTGAATTATGAGACTATAATTTTGCTATTAATACCAAAAATAATTGAAGTGTTAAATACATTTGTTCATTTTACCAAGAATAATTCAAATTCAATGCAAGAACAAAATAGTATTTACTATTAAAAAGTTACCATTTATATCATATTCAAATTTTCAAAAACTTACATTTTGATGTATTTTTCAGTAATTTTGAGAAACTTGCATTTTAGTCCAATTTTTTTATCAAATTTTAAAATATTACTTTTTGGTTCAAAGTTTTATAAGTTTTAAATAATATGATAAAATGTTTTGAGCCATATTTTGCCTTATAAAAGGTTATTTTTGAGTTCACTTAATTGCCAAAATTTTAATTATACAAACAAATGTACATTAAGATTGTACCCAAAAAATACCTTAATCTTTTGTCTTTATTCTCCAATTTAAGCTCTTGAAATTTTTTCTTCTTGATTTGATTAAACTAATTATTTTGTTATTATCAAAATATAAATTTTTATGACACTAAGGTCAACTTACATACATAATCTTGATAACCTTGATAAATTCTTATTGTGCAGAAGGAGATATACGTTAGGCTCTTCATCTGCATGATGAAATGATTCAGAATGGACGCCTTCTCGATGTTGTTACCTACAGTGTGCTTATTAATGGAGTCAATAGACAGGCTCAGACAAGGGAAGCAAAGAGGCTTCTGCTTAAATTATTTTATGAGGAGTCTGTCCCTAATAATGTTGTTTCTAATACACTGATAGAGAATTGCACTAGTAATGAATTTCAAGGCATGGTAGGTCTTCTAAAAGGATTTTGTATGAGGGGTTTGATGAATGAAGCTGACTGAGTTTTTGAGTTAATGCTTCTAGAGGCCACAAGCCTAATGAAGCAGTTTATGACGTGATTATCCATGGTAACGGTAAAGCTGGAAATGTACAGAAGGCGTATGACATGTACAAGGAAATGGTCAGTTCTGGTTTTGTTCCGCATTCCATGATTCTTATCGCTACGGTGAAAGCTCTATTCGCAGCAAGTATGAATGAAGAGTTGAACCAAGCTATAAAAAACGTACTAGGAACCTGTAGGGTTACTGAAGCTGACTTTCAAAAGTAATTGTTGAGATCAACCACAAAGAAGGTAACATGGATGCGTTTGTCAACGTGCTTACTGAAATGGCTAAGGGTGGCCGCATTCCAAATAGTCGGAGAAGCCCTTAGAGGGAACAAAGTGTATGGTAGATTAAGTTCCATGCGTCATTACCGATCTTGAAGTAAATATGGTCAAGTTCCAATAACTCGACGGGGAGACCTGTTATAAAGGCATATCATTACAATTTTAACGATGTTGACATTGCATCCACCATTTTGTTGAAAGCCATTGATGTAGATCATCAGCCAATGCTGCCTCAAGCCCTCTCCAAAATAGTAAACCTATTTGTCGCTCTCAAGAACCCTTCCAAGAGTCCCATTCTCATCAAGCTCCTTCCAAAGCTCCGGCTCCGGCTCCGGCTCCCTAGCAATTTGACACAAGTTATGCAAAACAAAACAAGCAACTATGGTCTGCAGTGCATGATTAATTCCCACATTCAAATCCTGCAAAATCTTCCACTTTACTTTTAACAAGCCAATTGCTTCCACCACTATAATCCTCCCTTTCATCAACATCCCAGCAAATAAATTTCTATCGCATATAAACATTTCTTACCACATTTACAAAGCACACAAAGACAAAAATAAATAGTCCAAAAGATCACAAGGGACACATCATGAAAACTAATTCAAGGGCTGAACAAGGTGATTGATATGCGATCAAACAAAAAACTATTTGATTCAATTGTGTGACACAACTCTTTAACAAATGTGTATCAATTGAATACAAGAATAAAATGATTAAACTCAAATAAGTAAACAAGAACTTGAAATAAATTCTTTATAATTTCTGGAATGAATTCAAAAGTAATAAAGATTAAAGATAGGTATGCAAAGGAAAGAAATTCAACGTTAATAATAAGTATATGACACCACAACGTGAATTTAATCCGTAGTTACCACGCTTCTCAAACACCAAGGAATGATAAGACACTCAATTCACTCTCTTGAAGAAAAGAAAATGTTGAGAAAAAAAAAATTTACCTTAAAATAGAGGAATTAACTTTTATTTCATGATGTGTCAATACATTCATAAAATTCCTTTTTATAGAGAGAACTTGTAATCATAAATGGCTAGAATTACATATAAATAAACTCTAACTAATCCTAATTAATATAGGATAAATAAGTAAACAAATTATTCAGCAATCAAAATAAAGGTTAATTAGTAGCAATCAGCCTTATTGATTTTCAATCAATCAATTCTTTAAATTGCCTTCTTTGTTGCACTCCTATGAAATACATTGAATCTGTCACATAACTTGGCCATTTTTATATGTATTATAGGCTTCTCTGTCACATAAATTTGGATGTCCAGCCCACTTCCAAATGTTTTTAGGTACATGCTTTATCAGGCTTGAATTAGTTCCATGCAAAAATAACTTGAACTGCTTAAATGAAGTTCCTTACAATTGGGTCTCCAAATTTGAAAATAAGACCTCGTTAATTTCAATATTATATGTGAGGCCCAAGTTAGCAAGCTCGGATTTTAGAACTTCTACCTTTTCAAGTGTGAGAGGTTCATGATACACATCATTTAGATTTCTAATAGAAACAAGATTATTCTAGTAACTGCTGCAAAGTCATCGTATGAATTCAACATAACATCATATGCACAGTTAAAAAGAATACAAAAATATTTCTATAATATAAAAACCCTGCATCCCTAGTTAAACCAAATGCATGCACAAGTAACTTCATTTATTCTCAAGTAGATGACAAGAAAACATCACCAATCATAACAGAGGAAGATGTACTCAGTTCATCTTTAAATTAGCATGCATATCAGCTGCATAATACACAATATGTATGAACTTGTCCACAAAATCTACTTCTGAAACTTACTAAATGGGGATTCAACAGAACTGAAATAATAATCCTGCAAAAAATTAATTACATGATATGCCCTTTTGATAATTATATGAGATATGACGAGTAGACTTACTAAAAAGGCATGTCATTCCAAGTTCAACGATGTTCCTGTCAATCTTAACATTGCATCCGCTATCTTGTTGAAAGCCTTTGATGCAGAATATCAGCCAATGCCTACCTCAAGCGCTCTCCAAAATAGCAAAAATGCTTCTCGCTCTCAAGAACCCTTGCAGGAGTTCCATTCTCATCAGGCTCCTTCCAAAGCTCCGGTCCTGGCTCCCTAGCAATCTGACACAGGTTATGCAAAACACAACAAACAACTATCGTCTGCGGCGCATGATTTATTCCCACAATCAAATCCTGCAGAATCTTCCACCTTGCTTTTAACAAGCCAATTGCCTCCACCACTACAATCCTCCCTTTCATCAACATCCCATCAAATAAATTTCGTGCAGGTGTTCCTGCCCCATTTGGCGAAAAGGGTGTCATCAAAAAAGACAATAAGGGATAACAGCAATCGCCTACTATATACGGCCTCACATGGTGACCCCTTACATTGATGTCCTTATACCACACAATATCCCCCGAAATCAAACTGTTGTTCAACAAACCATCCTAAAATAAGTATTATTATCCGTCCCACCTGATGCCTTCATGCAAACATCCCAGAATATCTTCCTATGGTCAGCTACAACCTGAAGTAAAACTGAGTCATACCCATATTTACATCTGTACTGATTGGATGAAACATGCTTTAATTTCCCATTACTAATCTTAATATGAATCCCATCAATCGCCCCACAAAAATTAGGCAACGACGTCAGTTCCTCGAAACCCTGCGTCGCTTCAATCAGGCGGCGCCGACTAATCAGAATTTTAATAAACTCCGGGTACAGCTTCTTCGCTCAGGCGAGTAATTTTTGAGATCAAGTAGGGTTCAAGAGAATACCGAGAAGCTAGAGCTTTAGCTGAGATGCCATGAGCAAGAAGCAAGAGAACCATTGCTACTGCATCGTTTTTGGAGGAGGAAGTTGCACCGTCATTTTTCGAGGAGGAATTTAGTTTTGAGTCGGAGAGGAAAGAGAGTAGAGATGAGAGAGTGAAGAAGATAAGAGGTGCAACAGAGGAGAAGGAGGAGAGAAGGGAGGTAGAAGAGGTGGTGGAGGTGGTGGATGCTGTGGCGACTGTCGTTGTGGAGGTTGTGGGGTCCATGGAGTCATAAAGGTTAAGGAGATTTGAGATCATTAACACGAATGTCTCGTCCATTCTGGGAGTTCTTCCCTGACCGATTTCAGTGCAGCGTCGTAGCAAGGGCCGTCGATTTCACTGCGGTCGCTCATGCGCAGATTTTGGAAAAAGGAGAGTGAAAATCGTCGATTTCACATACCTCCCCGAGGTTTTTAGAAAAACACTTAAAAAAGAATTTTTGCTTTAACTAACAAATACCCCCTGCTTGAATACTCATAAAATTCAATTTTTAGGGCACTTGTTAGTCTAGAGCCTATAGAGTAAATCTTAAATTTAAAAGATGATAGCACAGTGAGATTACTATAATACCCTCGCAGTGAAAACTAAACTCAGCAAATAAAATTGAATATAAGTTGTGTTTGAATATTTTTAAAATTATCAAAAGAGCAAATTAAACAAAATCACCGGGACACATTTCTAGTAGAAGTAGTAATTTTAAAAAATAAGCTTTCCAATTTAATTTTGAAAAATAAAATCTATAGTTTCTAGAAAAAACAATTCCATTTAATAGTGTTTTATTTATAAAAAAAAACAATATTAATTAAAGGGCATTCTTACAACATTAGCTTTGAATAATTACAAAATTATGTACTTAGTAGAAAAAATGTGAGAATATTATGAAAAATAAAAAGAAAGCTCCTTATTAATTTATTATAAAAAAGATGTAATAATATTATTTTTAATTGATAGTTTTAGATATAAAACTCTCTTTATACAAATTAATATGATACTATTATCATATAAATCATATTTTTTATATTCATTTGCATTGAGTTCGTATTTTTTATTTCATACTGCTTTGGTTAATATATAATAATATATTAATATTAGAGATACTAATTTTTATATACAAACTGTCGTAACAACTATAATAGTATAATTACATTATAGTCCTATCATTCATTTTTTATTATTTTTGTAAATTTTATTTGTATTCTCATAAAAATACTTAATCTCTATAATATTAATTTGTATACTTAATAATATATTTTACAAAAAGATAAATATAATTTCTAAGGTTAAAGAGAGAATCTAACTTAAATAAGAAAATAAAGATTTAAATAACATTTCTTATAAAATTTTATGCATTAAACTCAAGAATGACTAAATTATAACACAGTGAAGTCACAACTAGGAGAGACACTTGCTAGAAAACTTGGAAAATACAATCCCCACACGACGTAAGGTAGCATCATTGTCGATTTCCGGAGGATTAATATTGATTTCACAAA
This sequence comes from Trichilia hirta, assembly GCA_035221805.1. Lineage (NCBI taxonomy): Eukaryota > Viridiplantae > Streptophyta > Magnoliopsida > Sapindales > Meliaceae > Trichilia > Trichilia hirta. The sequence goes on from JAWDEX010205004.1 coordinate 8,360, forward strand.
TTACTTACAGTGAAGCTCTCAAAGCTCATTAATGAAGCTCATCTACTACTATAGTGTGTGATTTGACAGCTTGAATAAGAAAGTGAAAAAGACTTGGTGTTTGCTTTTGGATTTCTGTACGAAGACCAATATATCCACCCAGATAGCGGCCGGCAAATTTATTTGCTAATGTCGGGGAGTATTTGTTAATTAAAGAAAAGATTCTCTCTATCTGTTGTTTTTCAAACGTTACAGGGGGTTTATGAAAATCACCCTTACATATATATTTATATATATCAATTGACAAATGTATCCCGGTTCGGTTCACAGAAGGTTCTTACAAACCAAATCCGCTCGAATGCTCCATTCTAACGACGAACGAAGAAATTGAGGGTTTCGAGTCCATACTTTCAATAATTATTGGTGAAATTTAATTAATTGGCTATCTCTTGCTCGGATTCTTGCGATCAATTTCACCACTGATTTAATTTGCAGCCATGACTGAGGTATCTTCAAACCTATCTCTTTGCTTCGGAATCTAATCACGATCGTTTTGCTTTTTCGACTAATTTTTGTTTTCGTTGAAGTGGCTTGTATGTTCGTACCGTTCTCGATCAGTTTTGCATTTATAGTTCCTTGGAAATTCGTTGAGGTTGAAATTTTTAGGAGTTAGCTACCACTTTTACTTGATTGTGATGAAAGTTAGAACACCAATTTGGATATTAAAGACTTTTTTTACTGAAAGGGGAGATTAAAGACTGAAACTTTAGCGTTATTTATTTACTTGGAAATTTGAATTTAGCCTGATTTACTATTGTTCATATTGATCAAAGGCCTTAAATAAGTCAATACTTTGTTGTACAAAGTCATTCTCCCTATGGTTTTTTCTGTTGCCTTTATTTGATGTTCTGGATTATAGTATGTTCTAAGAAGCTGGGATGTGACTAATATTGACCAACCTTTTTTTTTTAGTACTTAACATCTTTCTCTTGATGTCCTCTAATCGCTTGCTTTATGTTTCTTTGTTGTCTATTATATGGCTAATGGATGAATTGATTTCATTCTTGGTTTTCTTCGTTCTCTTTTTTTCTCAGTATTGGGTTAGCCAGGGTAACAAATGGTGCGACTTCTGCAAAATCTACTTAGCAAACAATCCTTCCAGCATTAGAAACCATGAGCTTGGTCAACGTCATAGAGATAATGTACAAAAGAAGCTTGCTGATATGAGGAAAGAGAAAGCTGCCAAGGAGAAGGAGCAGAAAGAGGCAGTCCGTGCCCTTGAGCAGATCGAAGCAGTAAGTGTATTTCAGGAACATTTCTCTGATGTTGGCCTTCTAACAATTGGGGAAAAGTTTGTAGGTTAAGCTTGCAACTTAATACCATAGTCTCTCATCCCTTAAAACTTGAACATACATTAAAGTATCTCAGTTTTGATAGATTTGTCTTTCAGTTTTACCTGATATGTTTAGATAACATGTTTGAGTTGGTAACATACGGAAAAGGTCTGATTGATTTGAAGGGTTTAGCTTATGGCCCTTGACCTAAATCATATTGGAAAAGGTAATTTCGTGGATACCATGTCATGCAATCAACCTAGATTTCAAGAGTAGAAAGATTTCTAGTGAATTCAATTTTGAGAAATGGTGTAGAAGAAAATTACACTTTTGATGAGAGCATTTCTTTTGCATTATATTCTTCTACTGAATTATAAATGGAATATGTGTATTTACTTTTGCAAGGGCCGCTGATTATTTTCTGTTGTTTTTAATATGTGCCAGAAAGCCAAGCGTAGCTATCAAAAGGATGTGGCAAATTTTCAGGTGGCCATAAATTCTAATGCCCTTGCTTTAAACGATCAAGAGAGTAAGTATGAAGCGTACCTGGTCATCAAAGTTAGCTCTACTGAGAATAAGTTTTGACAGCATAGAAATGACGTAATTATGTCTCATCTATGTGTCAAGGAAACTTGTTTGTGTTATTTAGTAAGTTTTTACTTGGAAATTTCCAGCTATTGCAATCCTAACTATCTTTTAAGCCTGCATAGGGCTGTTGATTGAACTGAGCTTTTCACAAACAGCTTGACAAGTCAAGTTTAACTCACTCAGGCTTGTGTACTAATGTCCAATCTTGATTGCATAGTGATGGAAACTTTGCAAGTACTTGTGCTTGTTTGATCAATTTCTGTGATAGATGTGTAGCTCTTTTGAGTCTCTGAGGTGTGGTCTTGTAAAGCACTTAATTATAAAAAGCTTCAAAAGGAAAAATGCCACATTATTACTCGGTTAACTTTGATTTGTATGTTATGATTATTAATTTCATTGGTTGGTGTTGGAGGTCAGGATTATAGCCTAAATTTAATCGGAAAGAAAGTTTTATCCATTTTACTGTCTTAGGTTGTTGAACAAACTTGAGTTTGACTAAATATTTACTAGTAAGCTTAAGCTTGGCTGGAATTTTGATGTAGCTGAGCGTCAAAGGATGAATAATTGGCTGCATTTCGTTTTATTGGTAATCATAGTTGGGAGAAATTGTCTTCCATTACTTTGGTTGGTTCACCCTGTCTTCTTATCAGCTAACTCATGTTTCTAGGTTTGATCTTCTATTCCCATAAAATAGGCCCCCGAAATTCCTCTGAAACTCTGTTTTGTGAGCAGTCGTTATTTGGAAGCCAGTGAATGAGCCGGGCAACCAAATAGATATGAGTTTGAATCTCTGTCAGGTCTAACATCTGTTTACTTTCTTGAATAGGCCTGTTCTGATAATGTGAATAAATTATCATTTATAAATGCTTTTGGTCGTGATTGTGTTAGTTTCAAACTGATACAGCTCAATGATGACAGAATGGGACTATGACAGCAGTTCAGG
>JAWDEX010205025.1:0-11201 GCA_035221805.1 Trichilia hirta
AAAAAAAATAAGCATGCATAACTTACCTTTGTATGACAAGTATGATCCTAGGAAGTTCAAGCATGTTCTAGCAACTTACAATATGGTGGCCTTAATAAGTGATAACTTATAGGCTTAGCGTGAGGACATGCCAAATACCTCTAATAATTATCTCTCCTTATTAAAGATGTTTGGTAAGAGTTACAATACTAAATAGTGTAAGTTATTTACTATCCTAATTAGAATAAAACTTTGTAAAGGAGTGCCTTTGGAGTCCTATCATTTGAAGGTGATTAACTGTATAAGAAAACTTGTTACTTTGGGGTTCTCTATAGAATTCACTCTACAAACGGATTTGATCCTTTAATCACTTTCTTCAAGTTATAATTAGTTTGTTACAAGTTATATCTCGAACAAAATGAAACACACTCTCCCTGAACTTATGGAAAAAATTATTTCCTTTTATGAAAGAACTTTAAAAGAAAAAAGGCAAAAGTAAAGGCAAAAATATTATCAAAAGCCAAGTGAATAATGAGTATTATTATTGTAAGAAGTTTAAAAACTAGAAAAGAAATTGTTTTGCTTATTTGAGAAAAGTAAGGCAAAAGAAGGTACAAGATACGTTTTCTTACCATATTATTAAAACTGAATAAAGTATTATTTCAAATTCATATTTTTTGATAATTAATTTAGCTACTACTTTACATATTTGTATACTTTTATAGGACTTTCACAGTAAGCAGTTACTAAAAAATAGTGTAGTACCATTGAAGATGATAAATGAAGCAATAGTTGCTTCTACTTACTTATGAACTTACAGAATTATTTTTTCTGTAGACCATATTTTTGTATTATACAAAGTAACATATTTTAATGCAGTCAATAAAAATATTTTGTCTATTTATTAATTATGTAAACATGTTATATTTTTATATTTGATGGATGTAAATATTGTATTTATTTGAGAAATAAATTAATTGACACTGATTTGAATGTAAATGATTTATTTGTTCCTAAGACAAATAAAATTAATATGATAAATACCGTTAATAAGAAGAGATCTAAAAATCAAATTAATTCGAGATTGATATGACATCATAGATTAAGTTATATTGAAGAGAAATAGATTATGAAGATGGGTATTGATGGACTAATAAGTTCATTAGATTCTAAGCCTTACTCAACTTGAGAATCCTATCTTCAAGATAAGATAACAAAATCGCTCTTTATTGATCAAGAGAAATGAGTTAATAAAATTGTTGAGTTGATTTACAAAGATGTGTATGCCTTATTTAACGAAATGGATAGAAAAGGTTTCTCTCATTAATGATTAGTCACGGTATGATTATGTGTACTTATTAAAATATAAATCTAAATCATTTAAAAAGTTTAAAGAATTCAAAGCAAAAGTAAAAAAACAAATCAAAAAAAATATTAAAATACTATAATCTAATCCTAAGAGAGAATACTTGAATATTGAATTGCAAATTTTCTTAAATAACATGGTATAATTTCTCAGCTTACACTTCTTTATACACCTTAGTATAATGGTGTATTAGAAAAAAAAAAAAAAAAGTCATATCTTATTAGATATAGTACGATTAATAATGAGCTTCACAAACTTATTTATATATCTTTGAGGATATGCCCTCAATACCGTAATTAATATCTTGATCAAGGCTTTATCTAATGCAGTTTTCAAAACTCTATATGAAATATGGTATGAGAAACTACCTAGCTTAATGATATAAGACATTAGAGTTATCTAGCTTATGTCAAGATAGTTAAACATAAAAATTTGAATATAAGATTTATAAGATATTATAAAGATAGCCTAGAATATTATTTTCACTTTTATGCTGAACAAATGATTTCAATAAATAAATATGCACATTTCATTAAAGAAGATGGTGTAGGTAAAAAGATAAAGCTCTTAAAAAAAATAGAGAGGTTTATATTGACCAACCTTAAATGAATGAGCTTGTTGATGTAGATGAATTTATTCGATTTAATATTCAGCTTTCTGTAAACCAATCTCTTCACAGGTTACCAAGATAATTCGACCTCTGTAAAGGTACTCTTTTCTTTATAATAACAATTTTAAATTATTTATGATAAGAGAAGAAATGCAAAGAAAATATCCTAGATTATATGAAAAAGTGATATTAGATATTAATTCTAAAAAATAGCTTAAAGCCATAAAATCTAAAGTAGACTCTATATATGTCAATTAAATATGGGTACCTTTTGATCTACTAGAAAGAATTGTAAGTGAATTTACAAAAGACAAATTAGCTAAGAAAAATAATAGTACCATAACATTCCTTGTATTGTATGTAGATGACATACTTTTCATAAAAGATGATATAAACATGTTAACTGAAATAAAATTATGATTATCTAATATGCTCTCTATAAAAGATTTGGGAGAAGTCATCTATATTTTGGGTATTTGTCTATATAGAGATAGAATAAAATAAGTAATTAATCTTTTTCAAAGTATGTACATAAAAAGGGTACTAAAGAAGTTTAGTATAAATAACTCAAAGAAGGGTTTCTTAGCTTGTAATCATAGTATACATTTATCTAAAGAAATAAAACCTAAAACTAAGTTTGAGTTAGAGTGTATGAATAAGATTCCTTATGCTTTAGCAATAAAAAGTCTTATGTACGTTATGTTTTGTATAATACTTGATATAACATATACTATGAGTACTACCTGTAGATATTAGTAAATCCTAAAGAATAATATTGAATTGTTGTCAAAAGATTTCTTAAGTATTTGAGAAGAATTAAAGATTTAGTATTTACCTATAGGGGTGGTGAGTTAAAAGTAAAGATTTATACAGATTTTGACTTTTGATCAAATGTGAATAATAAAAAGTCTATATTCGCATTTATTTTTATTTGTAATAGAAGTATTGTAAGTTGAAAGAATTTCAAATAGACTATTACAACTGACTCTATTTTGGAAGCTGAATATATTGCTATTTTTAAAGTGACAAAAGAGGCTGTCTGAATCCATAAGTTCATAAGTGAACTTGGAATAATTTCTTCTATAGTTGATCTAGTAGTTTTGTACTATAATAATAATAGAGCTATAATATAGACTAAAGAACTTAGCTCTCACCAAAAGTCTAAACATATTCAGCATAAATATCACTTACTCAAAGAGTTTATTATTGATAAGCATTTGATCGTGCAAAAAACTCCATTGACAGATAACGTGGTAGACCCACTTACTAAGCCGATAATATAGCAGTAACTAAATCATCATTTTAAGGCATTAAATATCAGGATGATTAGTTCTAATACAAGTGAGAGTTTGTTAAAAATATGCTCTAGAACCAATCGTATCATATAGTTTAGAGATATTAGTCCTTTGTATATTTACTTTGTAATTAATTATAAAGATATTTACCATTAATAAAATATTATTTATATTATTTTGTATTCATTCAGTTGCTAATTTCTTTATATATAATGCAAATTGAGATCCTATGATGTATTATGTGTCAAAACTTTGTCTGTAAAAGGTTGTAGATATGAGTATAGAATCTTTAATTTAAATATATTCAAATTAGTTTGCAGTTAAGGTGATATCATTAGAAACAATAATATTGCATGACTAACATATTTTGTCACTGTTAATAAGTATTATTGGATACTAATAGTTGGGTGATGAGTCTCATATCATAAAAGTATAAATATAAGTAATACGTTAAAGAATGTATTACTAAATATTACCAAATATAACGAATTACAATAGTAATTATCTATAGTCAATGATACGTTACACAGCTATACTAGTATACCATTAGTCCTTCAACCTGAGATATTATGACTGTTCTTTGCAATAAGACACATTGTTCACTTGTGCATATCATAATAAGCTAGCCATACATGGTAAAAGAAGCTTGATGGCAATGTTTTCTTATTGTATAAGGACAGATGATGATCAAAATAGAATTTGTTGACTCAGATAATTGAGCTTGACATTCTATACAAAAATATCATGTGCAAGAATAAAATATCTAGCCAATGTATACGAAGTTTGAAAAGGAATTTCTCGAATATGCACATCTCATATATGATTTCAATTTCTAATTCTATGATTAAGTTAAGAGTTTGATGATTCCATGGCTAATACTTGATCGAAAGTCAACAGTAGAGAGATTTTACTACATATAAGTACGATTATATGAGTTTATTCAAGATTATATTTTTTGTGTTTTAAGAGTTATGATATTTTATTAAAGGTCATTCGTGATCATTAAGAATTTCGATTACAATGAATTAAGCTGAAGTGATATGAAAGGATTCATATCTGCTCATGTTTAACTCACGGTAAACTCGAGGGGTCACATACATTAATTTGTAATTGATAAAAATTAAATTGCATTAATACATTGATCAGAAGGCAATTTTATTTTTTAATATAAAGAATAAATTTATCGACAATAATGTGCTAACAGTCGTAAGTTCGAGAAATATTCTGATAATTTTTAAAATATCATAAATATAATTTATGAATATGTTAAAGACTGAAAATGGGTATATTAATTTGGATATTAATAAATAATTTTTTTTATATATTAATTATTAAATAAATATTATTTAATCTAAATGAATCCTTACTTAACAAATGATACCATAACAAGTTGTCATGTGTCAAAATCTTATGAAATCTTATCTATATATTTTCATATGGATAGCTTAGATTAATTCTTTAATTTATTGATTAAAAAATTAAAAGATATGGATAATATTTTTTTTAATAATTTATATGTTTGAAAAGTCAAATAATTATTGATAATAATAATTAATTTTTCTCTCTTTTACTTTATAATTTTTACTTTGACAAATAATGGATAAAATCTTTTAATTAATTAATTTAAGATGGATTTTAGAATCCACCAATAAGAAGTTTACATTTATTGATGCATTTATTAAAGGTAATAAAATAATCAATTGATTTGATTTCTTTTATGGTTTCATACGTTCATTATTGCAAATGAGAAGAAAGAATTACTTTTTCGTATAACAAAATATAAGAGAGAAGAGAAAAGGAAGAAAGAAGAAAAGAAAATGCTGAAATTAGTTTCAATGTTTCTTATCTTTCATATTAGCAAAGAATATTTTGCTAAGAGTAAAACAATTTTTGCTTAGTTTATTAAAAAAAATAAACTTTTTTCAAGTCTCCTAATATAAAATCAAAATCATCATCATCAATCTAACATGTAGATATACTTGGAGGTAATCAAAGACGGTTAGCTACCTGGATTTAACCAAAAAAAAGTATAATTATTATACTTTTGGCTTAATTTATTTATATATATGTATATATATGCATATTTTATATTGTTAAAATTTTTTTAAATTCCATGTTTGTATGATTGATCTCTGAGCAATATTTTTTCTTAGTAGAAAACTCTTTCGCTTGATACGTTTTCACAAGGTATGAGTTGTCAAGAAATTAACTTATGGTATAATGTAATGAAAAATGAGATAAATTTTATGTCAAAAACTAGAGTTTGGGATCTTATTAGGTTGCCTAAAGAGTTTAAACTAAGAAGGTATAAATAAATCTTTAAGACTAAAAAAGATTCATTAGACAATATTGAGAGATACAAGACTAGACTTATTGCTAAAAGATTAACTCAAAAGAAGGAATTAACTACACAGAGATATTTTTTTCTGTGCCAAAAAAGGATTTTTTTTCATATATTTATAGTATTAGTAACTCATTTTGATTTGGATGTAAAATCGCTTTTCTTAATAGAAATCTAAAAGAAGAGATTTATATGAAACAACCTAAAGAATTTTCTTTCAGTGATAGTGAGCATTTGATTTATAAGCTCAAGAAATTCATATATGAATTCAAACAAGTCTTTTGCTAATGGTATTTAAAATTCTATGAAGTTATCTCTTTATTTGATTTTGAAGAGAATATCGTTGATTAATACATATATTATAAGGTTAGTGAGAGTAAATTTTGTTTTCTTATTTTATAAGTGAATGATATTTTGCTTGCAACAAATGATCAAGGGTTATTACATGAAGTAAAACAACTTTTTTCTAAAAGTTTTGATATAAAAGATATGAATGAAGAATTTTATGTTATTGGCATAAAAATATATAGGGGCAGATATCAGATAGAATTTTAGGCCTATCTCAAAAGACCTATACCTAGAAAATTCTAAAAAGATTTCGAATAAAAAATTGCTCTGTAAGAGTAGCGCCAATTGTCAAGAAAAATAAGTTCAATTTGAACTAATACCCTAAAAGTGATCTCAAAAAGGAACTTCTATATTGTTAAAAGTATAATATATGCTTAAGTCTGTATAAGATCTGACATAATTTTTATAATGAAAAATGAAAGCATATAGAATTTCTTTATATGTTATAATAAAGACCACTGAAAAGTTATAATAAAAATCTTAAGGTATCTTTAAGGGACCAAAGATTACATACTTATATACAAATGAATTGATAATTTAGAAGTAGTTGGCTACTCAGATTCTAATATTTTTGGCTGCGATGATTCAAGAATATTCACTTTCAAAAACATCTTTATGCTAGCTGGTAGAGTTGTATCTTGTAAAAGTGCTAAATAAATATTGATTGCTACTTATATTATAGAGGTTGAGTTCATTTCGTATTTTAAAGTTATCTCTCTTGGAGTATGGTTAAGGAAATCATATTTAGGTTTAAAATTGTAGATTATATTTCTAAGCCATTGAAGATATATTAGAATAATTTAGTTATTATTTTCATAATTAATAACAATAAAAATAAAAGTCGAAGTAAACATATTGATATCAGGTACTTAATTATGAAGGAAAATGCTAAAAAAATAAAGTAATCATTGAGCATGTTATCACTGAATTAATGATAGTAGATCCTTTAACAAAATGTATGCTACCATTAAGGTTCAAAGATCATATAGTTCAAATAGGACTAGGTTCCAATATGTAAATTTTATGAGTATATACATACTGATATTAATGAAACTCTATTAATTTGATGTTTTCTTATAAAGTGTGCATATTTTTTTAAGAGAAGACTTAATTTTATTGAATTTAGAATAAATATAAGATTTATTCATTAAATTAAAGTCATTATGTATGACATGAAATAAATATATGATCTATTTATTAAAGTTAAATTAATATATAAAAGCAACAATGAGAAATATTATACATTTGTGATATATGGAAGAGAAGTTATTAATTTTGATAACTTATTATTATGATTCATATACTTTGTTTCTTGTATTTGAGAACTTAGAAATTTACTAACGAGTAGGAGAATGTAATAGGTTAATTATGACTCTTAATATCAAATGTTAGTGATTATAAATAGCCCTTTAAATATGGTTATTAATTTTTTAATTAATAGGTATAATTTTTTTTAGTGATCTATAATTATATATGTTAATTTCTCAATTTTTGAAACTGCTATATTAAAAGTTGATAATGGCTAATAAATTTTTTAAAATGAAATATTTTTTTGCTTTACTTAATTTTTTAAATTTATTATTCTATTTAAAAACTATCTAAAGAGAATTAAGAGAATTTAAAAAATTTTGGCAAGTTTAAAAAAAATATCAAATAATAGTGATAAGAGGTAAATTTTTTAAAATTTTCGTAACTTAATTTTATAGCATAATTATTATTTTCTCGTTTCATGCAAAATACAGAAATTTTTTCCGTTTGACAGGAGGAATTAGTGACTATAAAAAATCGATTGTTAAGATGCACTTAATTAATGTAAAATCAAACACGTGCGGAAACATGTTGCTAATTATTAATTGTGTCTTTCGTTCACCATAAATGGTTGGGAATTTGTTTGGTTGGGTTGGGTTGGGTTTTGCATAAACGTTAAAACGGAAACAATTTTTCGGTATATTAAAAATAACCCAACTGACAAAAATATTAAAATCGAATCCATCCATTCAATCTAAATTTTATTATATCAAAATTAAATTAATTTAACTAATATGTCAAATAATTACTTTTTAAAATTCACAAATAGGTTTAAAAATACACTTTAAACTAAAAATTATTTAAAATTAAATTCCAATTACTTGTTTGTTCGATCAATTTGCAAAATTATAAATAGAAATCGAAATTGGCACTATTCAGTTTTTAATTTATTGAATCAAAAGTCAAACTAATATTTGATGTAGAATTATTTTAAAATTTTTAAAAATTGTTATTTTATTCAAATTTAATATTAATTAATCCTTTTATTTAGATCTTATTAGTTTACAAAAGTTCTTATTTATTTTATTAAAATTTTTATTAATTAATTTTCTTATTTCAATCATATTTATTATTTTCAGAACTTGAATTTTATTTTGATTAGGAATGAGAATATGTCTATTATACATAAACTTGTAATTTCAATAGTTAATTAATTTTTTTGCAATGAATCAATAAATTTTCATTAAAAAATTTGTTTCTCTTTTATCTTTAAGTTACCACTTGATCATGTGGTATTAGAGCAAGTTTTACTTGTCTGTTATGGCACACAACGATTCAAGGGACTCTAATCCTTCCAACCGGTGATCGAGGGATCTATTAAGGGAGACAAGCAATAGTTGTAAAGAACGTCCAATGGGGTCGTCAAAGCAATTAGGGCAGCGGTTCAAAAACCAATAAAACTCAAGATTGAGGTATTACAGCGCAGAATAGACAGATTAGTTGTTGGCACCAACAGAAAGCAAGTTCAAAGGCAAGTGTCAATTTTGAAGACGGTATTCAAAACGGTGACTTCCACATTATGATCACGAATTCAATTACTTAATTGGAAGAAATAATTTGTAAGGTATGCATTTCGTAGTGATTGGTAAAAAGATTAAATAAACAACAAAAGGAAAAGATTAATCAAAAATTTATATTGAAATTCAAGAAAAGATGAACACGATATTGTCATAGCACTGAAGTGGATGATCGATTAGACAAGATTTTTAAACGGTAAAGTAGTTTAATTCCTCATTGAATGATATTGTTACGTAACCCCTATTTTTTTTTTTTTTTTTTCTTGTAACAGTTGATACATGGCATGAAAAAAAAAAATGTAAAAGATGATAAATGACTCAAGTATAGATAAATATATATATATTCTCCAGTTTAATTTTTAGATACAAAATTTTAAAAAAATATTTATGTATATATCCAGAGAATAATACTAAAAATATCAAATTGTATTCTAGAATTTATATTCTGAATTGAAAATTCCATATCATTTTATTTATTAAAAACACATAAAAGTTAGAATTTTTAAACAATTTATAATCTATAGATCTTTAATAATAAAACTGTCAATTCAACAACTACTTTACTTAATATACAAATTATAGAATATAGTTGAGATCCCTGGAAATGCTAATATCTCGAAAAAGAAGACTGTAACTTCACGTGCCCAAGCTTTCTTGTCCCCCAAAAGAAGTTAACCAGTATACACTAATAATCTCGTTCGCGCGCGTCTTAACATAAATATCAGAAACCATTCCATTTGTAAGAAGGCGCCGAAGTATCAACTTGCTTTCCTGTTTCCATTGCCACAACCACTTACTTCCTATCTCTTTTCAGAATCTGATTTTTCTACCTTCAATTTCTGCCATAATATTCAAGAATCTATAAATTCAGTTTTCTTGTATGTTGGTTGATAGATATTCTTTTTGCAATGGTATCAACTGGTTCTTCATAGATAGCATAGTTTCATCAAACACACAAGTGCAGCAAAATACCATGAGATAACATAGCTGAAATATTTGAAAGACGAAGATTTAAAGAATGTCAAGAAACAAGAAAAGAAAAAGTAGGTCATAGTTTAGAAGCATGCAGAGCAAATGAAAGAATGGTGTCTCAGACCACTTCATCTTTCAATTCATTAAATGAAGATCAGATAATTGTAACATAACTCACCTTGGCAGCAACAGATGAGTCCTTAGTGACAAGTGTAAACATGTTTGCAAATAACTTTGCTTCTCTCTTGTGGCTCTCCATTTGAAGTAGTTTCAACTTCTTCTGAAGTACTTTCACATCCCTGAAGAGAGAAACTCGACTGTGAAATGTCATTTCAAGTGAGGAATAATCCTATTTCGGAATCCTGAAATCACTACCTGTTCTGTGGATCAGTTTCAATAGCCTTTCTTATGTCCAAATCGGCCAATGCATGATCTGCAATTTCCATATAGGCTTGTGCTCTCCTGTACAGAGCTTTCACATTGTGGAACTCATAATCTAATACCTGTTGGCGAACAAATGTATAAATAATATGACATTTTGACTTGCATCTTAAGATGCCATCAATTTCTTGCTCTCCATATGCTTTTAACTTTAAAAGAATCATACTATATTTTATTTTTGCCAATAGGAAAACTAAATAAAAATCTTCAGGCCATCTGTCATTTCAGTAAACCAACAGCATACTGGTTGCTTCTACTTTTGCAACTCACCTTTGAACACAACTTAATTGCTTCTTTGTAGTCCTTCAGTCTGATACTACATGCTGCACCATTCAACCAGCAAGAAACTCTTAAGGACTTGACTAACTTTTGCTCATCATCCCCAAAGAATCCATCCTCACTCACATAGTCCGCAGCCTGAGGACAAGAAGCAAGTAGAAAAGTGATGATGTCAAAGTCCAACACAGAACCAAGGAATTTCAATTTAAGTAAACTAGACCATCAAGCTACCTTATCATATTTTTTCCCAGCTCGATGATACTTCCCATTCTTAAATAGCAAATTCCCTTCTTCTTTATTTCTTGCAGCAGCCTCAATTTTTTCCTGACTATTCATTTCCCATGGCGCTCTCTCCTTTTTATCAAAGAGGGAAAGTAATGAGCAAGCACTTCTTTGAAAATACAGATTTTGGAGCCCAAATTATTATTCTAGTAAATAATTAAGCAAATGCAATACACTTAAGAAACAATAAAATCTTAACAATTAAACTGATTACATATACCAGGGGTCATTGATGATGCTTATACTGAACAATGTACATTCTTCAGGCAAATGTACTTAGAAAACACGTATAAAATGGCAACTATAAAATTTCATGAATTATATAATTCCTATAAAAGCGCAGAAAAATAGATCACTAAAATCAGACATATAACACATCAGAAAAATAGAGTCAAAACCTTCTTGTTTCTATCAGATATATGACAAACCAACTTTACTATCAATAAATAATCACCACATATTC
>JAWDEX010205036.1:0-11200 GCA_035221805.1 Trichilia hirta
AATTCGGCGCCTTGAGCTAAGAAACAAACTTATTAAACAATTTTAGCAGAATGATTTGAAAATTAAGCCTCATGTCACTATCACAAATTCGGCACCTCGATCATGAATAAAATTTATAGAGGACAAAATTGGATTATGAACCCTTTAAGCAAATCTTACACTGACCTAACCCATCTAAAAGATTGGTTAAGTAGTGCATCGAGCTGAGCAAATTTAACATAGATTTTAAGCCACGAAAAGCCATCAAAAGACAGGCTCTAACTGATTTTATAGGCAAACATACTGCCTTAGAGACCCTGCTTATAAGGCGACCATGTGTTGATGGCGAGAGGAAAAGAACAATTTCCTGATCAGTCTAAGCCATAAAAGACTTTTATTGATAGGGCATCAAACACTTTAGGGTGCAGGCCGAGAATTATTCTTAAAATCCCCAAAGGTAAGAAAGTTATAAGCATGCTTAAGTTTGAGTTTGTAATAATTAATAACGAGCCCCAGTAGAAGGCTCTATTGGTTGGTCTGAAGATGGTGATCCTACTGGGTGCCGAGGATGTAAAAGTGAGAAGGGATTTTTAGTTAGTGATGTAGTAGGTTAATGTCCAATTTCGTACGAATAAAGCAAACATGCAGCGCTGGCTCATGAGTATATGAAAAAATTTTACCAAGCAAGGGTGAAACAAATCCTGAGAGCTAAAAATTTTTGAACTAATGCTCTCTTTAAGCTGGGGTCAACCTTTCATGAGAAGGTCCCCTAGCTCATACCCAGAGTCATCCTAGCCAAGAAAAGCATTAGAGAAGAAAACAACCCGAGTTAGCTATTCATTGTACAGAATGATTCTTCCTGGATAACCCCCCCTCTAATTATATATAAAGAAAGGCAAGCTGCCAAACAATAAAAATAAGATTCGAAAAATTAAGAATCAGTTGTCAAGATATGTTGTTATTAACGATATTCTTTACTAACGCGACTATAGAGCACCCTACTTGAGATGTATTGGTAAACAAGAGACCAATCTTATACTACAAGAGGTCTACAAAGAATTGTATGGCAATCATAGAGGGGGATATTATTGGCCCACCCTCTGAAGAGGCGCTATTCGAATATCTAAGTAATATTGAGATTGTCAATTGCATGACAATATTATTGGTCAACCACCAAAAAAAACTTAATACTCTGACGAGCTCATGGCCATTCTCACAATGGGGACTTGACCTGATTGGCCCACTGCCTATGGGATGAGCCCAGATGAAGTATGTCGTAATTGTCATTGATTATTTTATAAAATGGGTTAAAGCTGAATCTTTAGCTATGGTAACAGAGAAGAAGACCACTGCTTTTGTAAAAAAATTATATAATTTATTGCTTCAGTATTCCTAGAGAGTCATTATAATAGATAATAAGAGGCAATTTGATAATACTAACTTTTGAAGTTTCTGTGTCGAGCTGAGCATCGAACTGCGATTTGTCTCTCTTACTCATCGAAAGACCAACGGGCAAGTAAAAATTGTAAACAAAGTTATTAAACAACTACTGAAAAAAAAAAATTAAAGACCACAAAGGAGATTGAGTGGACGAACTACCAGAAGCGTTGTGGGCACTCAAGATGATCCCAAAAATGGTCACAGGTGAAACTCCATTTAGTCTTGCCTATGGTGTCAAGGTCATGACCCTGATTGAGATTAGAACACCAAGTCACCGGGTTGATTAGTTCGAGAGAGAAAATAATGACCAGCTGAGGTGACTCAAGTTGGATTTATTAGAAGAACAACGAGAATATACATTTATAAAAATGGCTACCTATTAAAAGAAAGTGGCTTAGTACTATAATAAAAGGGTCTGACCCTGAGAATTTTTCATCAGCTATTTGATTATAAAATATACCAGTACCAATACTCGTGTTCTTGGAAAAGGCACAATAAGGCCAAAGTAGGAAGGACTATATAAAATTATGGATGTAAGGTGACCTGGAGTCTACAAGTTACAATAGCCGAATGAGAAAAATATTAAGAGGCTGTGAAATGCTAAGCTGCTGAAATTGTATTATACATGACGATAGTATATTATTCTAATAAAATTTAATAAGTTATTGCTGCATCGACAAGGATTCGGACATGTACTATAATAAATGATTCCATTATTCCATTATGTTCTTGTAATCCGTCTGTATAGGGTGAGCTATTTCTTATCCAAAAGCTACTCGACAGATTATTCGCTCAGGATGTTCTACTAAAATCGACTTAGTTTCAGTGATTTTTCTACTTTAATTGATATTATCGGATGACTTGAAATCTTTTTACTCTATATCGCTTCAGTAATTTTTGTGATTGGAATACTACTTAATTCGACTTGAGATTGGTAATTCACTGGGATCATGCTACTCGTCATTTAACATCACTTCAACAAAATATCTACTTGGCATTTTCATAACATTTGACACTATTTTAGCATCCTGCCTATATTAGATTATTATTGAGCTTCGCTTTGATAAATTCCATACTTTTCTACTTTAATCAGCAGTATTTCAGTGAATTATTTGATTTATGTTTCTTACTTTAAGCAATGCCTTGATTAATTATTTACTTGGTATGCTTCGTGTTATTTTACATCACATCGATAAAATGTCTACTTGAGTAACCTCTTCGAGATTTGATATCATGGCAAGATAATGACAAAAATCCTCCATTACATTAAAACAGCGTGATTATATTTCATTCGCCGTTAAGGTGTATGTATACATATATGCACAAAAAAAGAGAAAGAGAAAGAAAAAGTTGACTATCTATTGAGATCGCCAGTTTTTTATGGCTGGTCTTGAGACTCTTCAACTATGCCCACTGGCTAGCTCACGATTTTCCCTCTAGTAGCATCGAAAGAAGGAGGAGGATCTAAACAGGAAAGTTAGCCTTTCTGTTCTGGGTGAGCATGAACATCCATTGATTCAAGAGGTAAAACGAGGGGAGTCTCTATGATTTCCTACTATTGCGTCACATTTACTCTACCTACAGGCACTTATAAAGTTGGCTTACCCCCCATCTGAGAAGCTGCTTCATTAGTTGGCCTTTTAACTCTCAATTCGATAAAAAGTTAGTCAAAATCTACCTCGAGCAAATGCTCTTCCACTTGTACTCTCATATTTTGAAGCCCAAAAAATACACCCTCCTCGTACTGATATCAAGATCGATCATCAACTAAGTGGAGGTTCGCTTGTAGTTTAAGAACTATGAATTCTGTCTTCAATAGTTCTTAGCCTCGTAAAAACACATCTGCTTCCAGCCTCTTCACCTTTTCATGAAGGCCCTTAATGGTGTTATCTATGCTAAGAAGAAGGTCGATAGAAGTGTCATTGATCCTTCTTTGTGCTTTCAAATTATTCTTTAACTATAAGATCTCCTGGTCCAAAACGACCATCTGAACTTAGTAATTTCGATCCTCTTTTTCAGATCTTTATCCAGCTTTGATGGTCCCTATTTAACTTCTTATTCAAGGGGTGAATTTCCTTCTTCAATCATTCTACCTCTCGATTTTGAACGATTGCGCCCTGGATATGAAACTTGATCTACTCTTATTAGTGCGTAAGTAGATGTGCAATCTATAAGGAGAAGAGTTAGATATCACTTTTGAAAGTCTGTAAGAAAAAGATAGAATGGTTATAAAGCTTATCAAAATTAAAGACTCTTGTACATAGTCCATGGCCATCTCATGGGAAAGGTGGCCCACCTCTACGTCAATGGCCCTGTTAACTAGGAGGATGGTTCCATTAAAAAGCAGAAAAAGATCGACTACCACTAGCCTTTTATCCTTTTTAATATTAAATGGCCCCAACTCCGGCATAAAGACGTGGGGAAGGGTGAAATGTCGAAGGATCTGCGACACTAATACCTGAAGGGAGAAAGTGAAGGCGCGATGGCTAGATCCTAATATATCGATGAAACTAGATCTAGCCGAAAGGGCAACAGTGATTATACTACTCAGCAATTTCTCCTGCCCGTCTTTGGTCCTGGGTCTTTTTCTCATCAACTGCGGGGGACTCTCACTACTATTTGAAGTATCCCAAGGTAGGGCCGGAGCCTTGCGCTTTTCTTTTACTGAGGCCCTGGACACCTCTTGCCAACACGAAAAAAGAGGTTATAGCACTTGCTCATGACTCGCTCCTCTACCGACCTTTCTAGCTACTGCCAATTGGTAGAAAATTGAGGGACATTGCTCCTTTCTGGACATCTCTATAAAATAGATAAAATGAAATTAACCTCTTGTATGAAGACAATAAAATAATTGTTAACTCATACCCTTCGCTTTCCTCCGATTTAGGGTGATGTGAAAGAGATGAAAAACAATTAGACCCGACTCTACCAACAAAGTATCAAAAAAAATCTCCTTTTGGTCAGGTGCTATATCCCTTAACAGCGTCATCCTCCCTCTTAACTCTTGACCCAAAGCGAGGCGACCTGCCTAAGCCTTGGCTAATCTAAATTAGTTCGGGATTTTCCCCATGGCAACAAGATCTCATTCACCTCCAACAAAAAAACATTTGTTCTTCTAGTATTTATTACTGAAAGAATTTTTTCTCACCGAATTGGGGGTCCCTGGCCTGGTCTGCAGACCAGGCAATACTACCTAGGACTTGATTTAGGGTTCTTCTTTAGTGTGTATATGTACACCACCTTAGGAATATTGGGAGGTTTGTCAAAATATTTTGTCCACAGCACGTATAGTTCAGTCAAAATTTTCTAACTATTGGGGACAAATTGACACAAAGGAATCTGAAAGTAAGTCAACAGGTCGACGAAAAATGGTTGAAGCAGTAGCCTCACTTTTAGCAAGAATAGTTTTTCATTAAAGGCGATTTCTCTAGGTAGGAGTCGGCTCGATATTTTGCCTCTCTGGAGAACTCGCACAGACACCAGCCTTTCCACCTGATAGGCATCCTAACATACGCAAAGGTCTTGCTCGTTATTACAGAAAAAAATTGGTCAGCCTTGATTTTAATCTCAATCTTAAAGGAGATAGAATCGATAGTAGGCCCATCATCACTCGAGTTTAAGAATGAGCTAGATGTCGAGTTAACTTCAACGACACCTCGAGGTGACTAGACTCAGGATACAACTTTCGTACTTTTACTGCTAGTGCTTATCTCCTACAAGCACATAACATAAGGTTAAAACAGTAATAGCACGAGATGCAGTATTTGCCTGAGGCCAACAAACGTTGTTGGCCTTAGGATCGCAGTCTATCCTCAGTGACGTTCACTCTTCGCCCACCCTCATAACAATTAGGTCCTATCCCATGTCATGAATCTAGGCCCCGAGCACTACTCATGCTGATAAAACAAAAGTTACTGATGCACACTTTTCTCTCAAATAATAATACATGCTGCAATGCAACCATAGGCAAAGTATGTAAAACAAAGTGTAAAGAAATAGTTTCTTACCGATTAAATGGGTGCAAGAGTGAAGGCGAAGAATAACTTGGAGTTGCTAAAGGCGAACAGAAGGAATAGAGAGCTGAAGGCGACTGAGTAGCAGTTAAAACTAGTAGGTATGCGAAATAGGAAAAAAAGAGACAAGTAGGGAGTATTTATAGTAGGCTTGGGGACAGCCAGACGATGCAGCGTATCCTAAAAGTTGCCTTGTTAGATGCTAAAATTTTACCATGACACAAAGCAATGATAAGGCGCCCTAACGCGGCGCGACTATTTAGAAACAGCCCTTCACATGCTTACACGTGGCAACGTTACAAACCACAAAGGGGCATTTAACTACCATTACGTTTTTTCAGAAATGACGAATTAAAAATTGAATTACTGGCATTTAATGAAAATCTTTAACAGTTCTGAATACTCGAAAATCTAAGTCAACCCCTAGATCGCTCCTGATAATTGAAATTACTCAATTTTTTGCTCTCACTCTGTGAGTGCAGAAACTTGGAGGGGCTTGTGTTGAGGATTTTTCCGACGTTATTTTTTTGCCCTCATCCATATTATTATACGGGCAACCTAACCCGAACTGGTCTAGTTTGGTCCTCACTTTTGTCACTGAATTACTGAAGCGACTCGATGTCAACAATCAAAAACGGGAGAACCAAATGATGGAGTTGGGTGCATTTTCTAAAGTTCGTCCGAATGTCCCATCTTATTAAAAGCCTGAAACACCATATCCTATAGGCTGTAAGAATTTATTTCGCCACTTTAGTCTGGTACAAAGGAATAATGAAGTAGTCTGTCTTTTATCCTTACCAGCCGTATACTATCTAATCAGGTTTTCATTTTCCGATACTTATACGTACAAAAATTTTTATAAATACTGAACTCGTGGCATTAAAAAATATTTTTGAGTCATTGCTAAAGCCCTTGCATATAAAAGGCTCACCGCTGCTAATACGAGTGCATTTTTGAACCCAACTGCCCGAATAAGACCCAGAAAATCTTTGGCCAATGTATAATACTTCTTTATCTGATTATTCCAATAGCATCAACAATAAAATCTGTACGATATGCTAAATTTTTCGTCTCAAAAAAATTTAGACACCAACACTAAGTTCTCTATCCCATAAACACAAGTCACTAGACCAAACCACTTCGATGTTCATTATTTATTTATTTATTTATTTACGTATTTATTTGCTTTTCTATTTCTATTGCATTCCTAATCTCACAGGAAATAAATCTGCGGTTATTGTAGTTTGGTAAAAATCATCAATCAACAATTGGCGTCATTTACGGGGGAAAAAAATAAGAAACCAAAAGAGCAGAATAAGTAACGACAGCTCGGAGGAATGGGAAAGCTAAGAAGAACCTTGAATCGAAAGCATTCCTTTCCGTTAAGAGGCAATGATAGGAATGGAGACTAATCTGAGGAGGATGGTCGTCAGAACGAAGATTTGAGAGCAAAAGTAAGAGAGCAAGATGAGATAATCAAGAAACAGTTCCTAGATCTTTATAAGGTGTGTCGAATGATGACTAGCACCCAGAAAATCTTGAAAAAAAAAGGACGAGTCATTCCTAATCAAACAGACAAAATTTCAAGAGGACGTGACAGATTCTCCGGGTACTGGAGTCTTCGAACCTTTTTTTATAGATCTTTTGTAGAGAGATCTCAATCAAAAATCGAGGATCGAAAAGTGAGAACTAAAAAGGCAAAGTCAGGTAAAACTCCGTCACGAAAGCAAACCTTGCTGTATATTCAAAGGGATAACAAAGGAGTATAGTCCCTTCTAAGTAATACCCGAGATAGGTCGGGGCAGAAACCTTTAACAAAAATGGTACTCGCTATCTTTTAATGAAAAACAGAAGGAAAGAAGAAGAGGCAGAAAGTCAGTAGCAAAAAAATAAGAAGCACAAAGACTATGGGGAAAGAGAAAGATTTGACGGATACACATAAATTTCAAACCAAGCACGTAAGAGGAGGTAAAAAGAGTCATAGTCTCGAGCATAAGAGGACCGTAATACATTCAGATTGGAGCTCGGGACACCTCTATCTGAAAATCATTTGAATTTATAATTATCCTAAAGATTTCAGATATCCCAATCGAGGCTTACACTGAAAAGATCAACTCGACTTGCACGAGGACAGATATGCGGAGTATATGAGGGTGCACGGGGAATGTGCCCGCCTCCACGGGAAAATCTTCCTCCCTTCGAGATAAAAAGGAAAGAAAGGTACGGAGGTTCACTGAGTAACGAAAGGAGAAAATTATCTCCCCTCAAATGAAACCCTGACTGAAATCTGCGAAGAGTCTAAAAATTGAGGTCTTGTTTTCTCTGAAGAAGGTAGTAACCTTGTTGAGAAATGAACGAGATTGATCCAACATGCGTCTTACTGAAAAATAATTATTTCAAATACTTCGTACGAAACGCTGCGACTTTGGGAAAGATTCCAGGAATATGCTAATAAGAACAGGAGAATTAGATAGCCAGTGAAAGAATGGCACGTCGTTGGAGTTGTTATTATCAAAAAGGCAGATACAAATGATTGTAAATTCTTAACAGCGTCCGTTAGATGATTGTACGCCGCATTCAAAGAAGTGGGGTTCACAATCTTGTAAGAAATAAATATTATTTAGCGATTAAAGAGAGATTTTGAGTTTTCTATACCGTGAACATAGGTAATCAATCAGAATCACGTAAATTTTATTGTTTGTTACTTAATTTTATTTCTTTTTCATTTCTTTTGTATTGCTAATTAATAAATTTACGGTTGACTTTTAGTAGGGCAAAAATCATTAATTAACAATGTTAAAAAAATTAATCTAAATAAAATAATATTGATAATTCAAAATCAAATATAATTAAAAAGATCAAGATCAAATATCCTCATTGAATTGGAATGAAAAATTATTTTTGATACTTAATTTTTTTAAAAAATAATTTAAGGTATTACACAAAATTTATTTTTTTAATTATTTTATTGAAGTGTTTTAATTTTGTCTTGAGTCAAATATCCCATCGACATTGATTAAAAATAAATATAAAAATTTAAAATTAAAATTAACTTTTCGATAATTAAATTTTAATATTTAAATCAAACACAAAATTTAAAAAATAAGACAAAATAAAATAAGCATTAAAATTATACATGTGTTTTAATTTATATAAATAAATGAACCAAGATTAATCAATCTTTTTTTTTATTTTTAAAATTAAAAATATTATATTTATAATAATTCTAATACGTGTATTTATTAAAAAAACAAGAGCTTAATTTAACAGTAATTGATACATTTTAATCAAAAGTAAATTATTTTGTAATCATAATTTATTAAAGTAGAGTAACATAATAATGACCTATAATATTATTATTATACGTGTGCAACACACTTTATCTTGATACAACGGAATATTATATAAGTTTTAAAAAACGAATACTGCTCTCTCAGCCCTCTTATTTTTTATTGATAGTAATTTAAAACCGAGACAGGATTCCCAGAACTGGGCTGACAAAAAGGAAGCATTCAAGTCACTTGCCTCAAATCGCTGTAAGTCGATATCGAGATCTTGCATGGTCGCTGACGGGAGTCGCCACGACGAAAAAGCCTTTTCATCTCTCTTGAAATTATTAAAAATTACTATTAAAAATTATTATTTGAGTCAAACATTTATAATTATGAAGCAATCATGCGACGCTAATGCTCTATTAAACTGTACGAGAAAAGACGTTCAATCAATGGGGTGCACATCCACCACGCGGTACGAGCATAGTGGATTTCTAATGAATTAAATAACATGCAAGACGAAAAAATTAATAATAATTGCATTAAAAAAATAAAAAGACACGACACTTCATTCCATTTTACAAGTAGAATCTAAAGTCAATTTCGTTTTATACATTTCAAATCCAAATGTTTAGAAATTTGTTGGGTACAAAATCCGTAGTTGCTAACAAAGCATTACACTCAGCTTTTCAAATGCATTCTGCATAATTTTCTTGCTTCTATAAACTGACGCCAAACCAGAATACCTGTAGCCTATCTGGAAGGATGAATCATTGACCAGTTTCTTTCACAATCTAATCACTAACCCACTTGAGAAATAAGACCGGCAAAAGATACATAATTTACATCAAAATTGTATATGGGTAATTACAAAATCATACAGCTTACTCTGCAATGCCAGTAAGGCACCAACAATCATAAAGATTTGCGCTTAACATATACATTTTAAACAAAAGGAGGTATAAGAATAGAGACCAAGTCCATATACCTAAAGATGAAATGGCCAATCATTGGACCATACAAAGTAGTCACATGCATCAGAACCCAACATGTTGTGCACGGTGAAGAGCACTGGGGAAGTACTAAGACTTGGAAAGACCAATGGGAACTCACCAGCCCATTAATGCTCTTCTGACTCTCTCTACAATTTGTTCTCTAACTGCCTTATTTGATAATTGAAATTTACACTTTTCCTTCAAAAGATCTGAAGCTGAATATCTTCCAATTTCAGCCTGAAAAACAAGGCAGCAAAGCACTGGGAGTAATTTGCACAGTTCTTAATAGTAGAAGGAAAACAATTCAAAAAGCCCATCTGCACTTTGATTGACCTTTGATGAGAATTAATTTGGCCGGCATTAACCACCCATGAATACATGGAAGGGTAACATCGATATCCTAAAAAAGGGTCTATGCAAGAATAATTTGCATCACTCCCTCCTCAACTTTCTTATAAAAGGTTCATGGAAGATCAACATGCTGATGGGCCTTTGAATCACTCCAAGATTGTGAATTCTTACCGAGAATATGCAGATCCCAAGCGCTTTTAGGACATGTGTAACATCATAGAAAACTCATGGCCCTCCCTTTCCACATAACTCAACAGGATTAGCACCCAAAAGTTCAGTATCTGGCCCTCGGTTTGCAATAATAACAGGCAATGGGTGAAGCATCTCCATTTTAAAATGGGAACATAATGCATTTTGCTTCTCAGATTCACAATCTTCTCCCCATCCATCTGCTGAATAAATAGGTCAAAATCACGATTGCCTTTGGAAATCGACAAGAATTGGCCATAAGATATCTGGATAAGAAGAAAGATCAAACAGAATATATCAGCAAATGAAACATAATATTGTCAGTCCAAAATGTACACATATGATTGTGGTTTTAGAATAAATTAAACAAACTGGCACTATCAACCATTATTTTTCTCTTTCCTTTATCCACCTTCAATATTATTGTTGAACTAAAAAATACACATTCAGCATCTTAAAACCAGGAAATTGTGCCTGATTATTTCTTCAAAACCATGTAAATCTAGCCACAGGAAAAACTGCCCACGGGCTTCCAGAAAAAAAAAGAAAAGGGAAAAGCATGGAAGTTAAATGATAACACAACAAGGAAGGAGTACGCTTTGATAGGTAAAGTTTTCTTCCTTCGATCACCTAATTCAAATTCAAGACATAGGAGTCAAATTCCTGAACTCTATGGTTGTATTCACTAATTCATTGGTATGGCTAATATGTAGATTTCTACTTTCAAAGAAGACTAACAATTTGAATTTCTATTGTGTTCATTTGGATAGAAGAGAAATCTCAAGTTCAACAAGATTATCTGGCAGGACAGCCACTGCCCAATCTAGAATGACATAGTACATAAGAGTATCCCACCCTTTGCCTCCAAAAAGGTCCTTGTCAATCTAAAAAACCAATGACAATTATTATGGGATATGCAAATCCAAACCTTCATATTGCAGTCTTTCAAAGTTCTCATTGT
>JAWDEX010205087.1:0-11193 GCA_035221805.1 Trichilia hirta
TCTTTTTGACATAGGTTTCGATCATCTGTAGATTCGTAAATTAAACACTGTAGTCTCAAGACCTAATTTTGTCGAGTTGAGACCGCAGGTCCATCGTGGTATGCATAGGTCTAATAGGGATTCTCGAGTCTACTTTGGAGCTGCACAGAGCAGCAGACATCATTGGTTCACTACCAACATTCATTCTTGTTTCGTTACGGGCATCAGCTTTACCCTTCCTCTTTTGTAGACTGGTGAAACGGGCGTTTTTGGTAGTGACTCTCCTAGTTGGGTTCAGGGCTTTTTAGCCCCTCTCCCCTAGGGATAATCGGCCCTTACCTCTGAGTCCTTTGGCACGATTTGGTGCCTTTCTTCGTGTTCTTGCTGTCAGAACAATGCCTTCAGCCTTGTCGCTTCTTTTTTTAGCAATTGATTTTTGCATTTCAGTTCGATAATCTTCCGATTATCCATCTCCCTTACACTTTTAGGCTTCACCGTCTCTCCTTTCATCTGCCAGGACTCACATCTCTCAGCTCTAATAGTGGCTCGACTAGTTGGACCATCAACATGGTGAGCCTGTACCTCATTTTTATCAGATGATTCTATAATGGTCCCCTTTTCATCAGTGTGAGGATGATCCCCGACTTTTTCTCTCTGCACTTTCTTAGAAAGACGACTGCAAGCATTCCCTGCCATGTCTACATGAAATACCTTTTAAACTTTTTATTTAGGCTTTTAGCTCGATTCTCACAGATGGCATCAATTGTTGATGCCTAAATTTTTTAGAGACGAAATATTCAGCACATCACATAGATTTTACTATTGCGATTGATGTAGAACCTCCTCGGGGACTACCTAAAATCATAGAAAAATGAGTTGGAAGTAAAATCGGATTATCGGCAAATAAACTCTGACACTCAAGTCAGTGAATTATCTAAAACCAAGTTAAAGGAAAGAAAATATGAGTATTTGAGTGTTTTATCGACCTGGGAGATTGGGATGGGGAAATATTTATGAGTGTAATTACTTTCTCCTGACTGTTGAAATATGGCCCCTCAAAGAAATGAAAACCCTCTCAATATAGCGATTTTACCATTTATAGGGTTTCTGCATGTGTGAGCATTGGAGAACGGAAGCCTAATTAGATAGGATTAAGTATAGATATTTGATAGGTCTTTTTACTATTCCTTTACGTTAGGTCTGGGGCTGCAATGAGTGTCTACAATTTATAGGGCATGATGCTCCTTAATATAATAAGACGCTTGAGTTGTTCTCGAAAATTGTACCCATATGTTTCATCTGAGACTCCAGTTTTCAAAGTAAAGGAATTGGGTCGCCGTTAGGCTACTTGTTTAATAACAGCTGGGGTTGAAAAATTTTTAATTGAGCAGATTTCAGATCGGTAAAAGTCATTAACACTCTCCATAAGTTCCTTTTACTTTAAAAATGAAAAGTTTCTTGAGCTATAATTCAGGTATAGCTAATTATCATCATAATTTAACATTAATATATCAATAAATTTTTAAAAGTAGACATCCGAATAAAGTTGTATAACAGCAGTTGTATGTGTATATATATGAATATATTTATCTAAGTAGAACTGTGATTAACATATCAATAATTGAAAAACAAACATTCTAATTCTGCCAACTTGACATATACTAGATCGAAAGCAACGCATTCCATTGACTGGGACTGATTATGGATAGGCCTTCTTTTATTATTGGTAAGATTTGTCTAGCATCCAGATTTGTGAGAATCACTTGTTTGATTTCCATCTTTCTTTTAAAGTTTGACATAATTTTCTTTTTACATAATTTGTTGAAACAGATTAACAGAATGAATACGGGCATGTTACCAAATTTCACATGAGAAAATAATACAAAAAACTTATATGGAATTTGTGGCAAACATATGGCTATGAATCAAGATAATAAAAGGTTGGGAAAATAAAAACTCACTGAATTAAGTAATTGATATTTGGCTTGAAGTGTGGATAGCATAGCTAACATTACAAATGTTAGTGTATGAAATTCAGTTAGAAAATGGGTATCAAGCAGACAATTATAACAACTTTGTTATCTCTTTACTTCAAAAGTATTATGGCTCATGACATCTATGCTCATCATTCGTATATCTCATAATCTTTTATGAATCATCTCATTTTGTAATTGTTCTACTCATTCATTCTTGAGGCATATTGCACTACACACACACACACACACGTCATTGATTGGATTCATAAATTCATATTGAACTATGAATTATGTGCATACTGTATTCATTAATTTTTCTTGTATATATTGCGGTACTAATTGATTGGATTTATAAAATTAACTTTAAAATAATCCAAACAATTAAAAATTTTAATTCCATTTATATAAAAAATATTAAAAAAAATTATACACACACACATACATTAAGCCAATTCATTAATATACATCATTATGCATGTTATATCATTTACCCATTACCAAGAGCACAGCTGTATGCGTATAACTATTTAAAGAATGTCTTTCTTTTTATTGTACATCCCAATTGGTATAATAATGTGACTTTATTATTGTTTTTGACATGTTAAAGAATATTATAGAGTAGCTCATCACATGCACATGCATGTGTTTCGTTCTTTCTCTCCCAATTTACTTTCATGCACTGAGTTCATAATATGAATGTATCAATGATTTCAGAGAAATTTCAATATTTTTGGTGGAAAAAAAAGGACGCTGAAAACAGTAAATTCTTACCGACTCAAGCAAGAGAACAAAATGTCATATTACTGTTTACTATTTTATACAGTGAAAGTCGAGGCAAATGGCATGACTAGGAGCTATGACTACCTATTCCATAGCTGAGGCATGCATATACTTTTCCTTTTTGTTGAGTTGTCAACTTGCCATATGCATATATTATTATGATTTAAACCTCATTTAATTTAGTTTAAATTTTAACCTTAAATATTATAATGATTTAAAACGATATGTCACTTCTTAGTGATCCCAATGATTGAAATTGAAAAAAAAAAAAAAAAATTTTACCACAGTCAACCCAACATTTAATTCTTCAAAAAATCAATTTTTCTTGGTTCCTGGAGTCTTCGGTCAAATAAGACAAAAGTGCTTTTAAAATTAACCTTCATGTGCTTTTCAAAAACTAATTATTGAAAATATCTCAACTCGTTTTATTATATGTTTTGACTCCTTAATGACCTTATCATAACTATCTATTTTTGAATAGGATTTTACAAGAAGCAAACATCGCCAGCTCAACAAAAACTTGGCAAACCTCCATTATTAAAGAATGAATAAATTAATGAATTAATTAAATATCATCCAACTCTATCCTATGAATTTAGTGACAAGAAAAATATTTAATGAAATAATGATGCTTAGAGCTTTAAATTTTGATGAAACTATCAATAAGAACATTAAGTTTTAATATTTTTTAATTCTTATATACAGGTATCTGCCATTAATTTGTTTTAATTTTGAAAATTTAGATAAAATGCAAAATTACTTATTAACCACGAAACACATATTTAAACTCATAATATTTAAATAAATTTATTAAAACAAGAAAATAATACATTGCTACATATATATAAACTTATATATAAATAAATTTTACAAAAGAATTCGTATTTGTAAAATTATTGAAAATATATATGCACCTAAATTATGTATATATTTACGATTTTAATAAATAATATGGACTACGTGGCAATCACCTCCTAGCATTATTTTGTTTTCCTTCACGATTAACCAATATTATTAATTTATGCTTATCTCATCAAAAATTTGAACAATAAATTAGGTTAAAGTCAAGGGTCTAATGAACGTAGAACAATTAATAACTTCCTAATATAACTGCAAAAATAATTAAGAGAATAACTATCTAAATCAAATTCTTTTTGGTATCAAATGTTTGAAATTATGTTCTTATAATCCGAATTACAATTACTTGATTTGGTAAGTCTTCGTATTAATTATTATTCAGTGGGCAGAAAAGTTTCTGTCACTTCAAACATTTACCACATTCTTTTTCCTTTAGCAACTATAAATAAACCCTTCTCTCTTGAATTCTTATCATCACTTTCGTTTTAATTTTCAATGGATGTCACAAAGTTTCTCTCCATTTGTTTATTGCTTGATTTTCTTTGTGTGATAACAAGTAATTACAACTACAATGGCGTTGACGCTTCTCACAAGATTTACCCACAATTTCAGTCTCTTTCTGCTGTTCAGGTGAACCATCTACACAGAACTGCATATCACTTTCGGCCACCCAAGCACTGGATCAATGGTAGTCTATGGTTAATTTCTCTTCATTCTTTACACAGAATTTATTTTTTTAAAATGATTTTTGCATGATTTGATGTGTTCAAAGATTCTGAATTCCCAGAAAGTCGTCGTGTTTCTTTTTTTTTTTTTTAAATTTATTTAAATATCCATTATTTTTCGTGGGTTTATCGTTGAACCCAGAAAAAAATACTTATAATTTAATCGTCATTATTTCTTTTATTATATAAATATATCAATAAAATTTGGAGCCATTTATGGAAAAATTTTGCTTTAAATATTCTCCAACTACTGCTTGTTTACTGCAATTTTGGCAATAACATATTAGAATGAGGAAAACTATTACACCAAACCATGTTTGAATGAGTGGAGAAGATGGATTTGGCTGTGAATAGAGAAGTACAAGTCTGAAATATTCTGTGAATTTTTGGGCACGCCATGCATACAGTTATTAATTATTATTAACCTGCATGCTGTCGGGACCCTACAGAGAAAATTTAAACGTTTTGGGATTTCCATGTGTACAAAGTCAGTAGGATAAATTGACAGCCATAGGGGACTACATAGATAGTTTTCACTTTGCTGAAAAGAGTGAAATTTTTGAGTTTAGTTCAAAAATTATTATTAAGATTTATAGGTTGCAAGATTTATTTAACCAAAATATTTTTTTTATTAGAGAACGCTTTTCTCAAAACCCAAATTATTTTAGAAATGGTTCTGTTTCTCTATTTTAAGATTTGGGATTGGGAGAGTATAGTTTTTTCAGAATAAAAACAATGAAAACCAACCTAATCCTTATATTTGAGAGAGTTTCTCGATAGGTAATAAAAGTCATATGTATGTTTTCCAAATCTTGTTTCCTGAACATCTTTTAAAACAATGAACTTTGAACCGAAATTTTATCTTTTTATGGATTGAATAAAAAGTAAATTCTAGTTTGGTTCAAGGAAAAGGAAAAAAAGAAGAAGAAGAAGGGTTTGTGTGAGTGTTTATTTATCAGCTACATACTGAATCTCATGACCCAGAACCCCAAAAATAAACACGTTTCAATACTGAAAGAGACTTGCACTTATATCGTTTTGATAAGAAAAGTACTTGACAGTTGCATATAACTCAACCCACTTCACTTGTTCACCACAAGAGCACGAACTAAACTTTATTTTTTGTATATTTAATTAAATTTTTTTTTTTTTTTTTTATCATCTTAGCCATATTGGTTCTCTAAAGTTTTAGTATCAATATTTCAAATTGACACTTTGTGCTTATTGTCATTTTACGAATTATTTGTAAGCTGCAAATTCCTTTAAAATAGTGATGGGTGGGGATACTTCATTTCATTGAATTGGCAATCATATTTGGACAACCGTTGCAATCTTTAGATGCACTGAGTTGTCCTTTGATAATCTAAGCTACTCCACTTCATACATGTAAAGTTTTTATTGCTGGAGTGGCTTTGTTTTTAGATAATTTTGGCTTCTATATTGCTAAAAGAATGTTGGGGTTTCTTAGAATATTTTCTTTTATTATTTCTTTTTGATTATAGTTACCATACGTCATGCAAGATGCAAGCTCTTCGTCAGTTTAGATCTTAATTTCTTCTTGTATTTTACACGTGAATGTTTTATAACGCATTAGTTATTACATAATGCTCAGTCGGGTAAGCATTTGATAGGCTCTTAGGCTTAAGTTAGTGGAGAATTTTACTTTTGATTGCCTACAATCTTCACATCTTTAGTGCATATGAGCGGACGACAAAACATAACTTCAACAGATCATTCAAAACACAATGCATTTTTTTTTTCTCTAATTAGTTAATAATTTAAAGGTGATTCTTTTTGGGTCAATTACCTAACTATATAGTATTTTTTTTTCTAGTTATATGAGTATATATTATATAATTCCTTTATCTGATATGAGGATTGGCTGTAAAACCAAGCCAACCATTCACTAACTTCTTTGTTTCTTTCTTTTGTCACGTACCGGTGGTGCCTAAATTCACATGCCAAACCATCGTCAGATCCAAATGGTAAGTCCCTTCAACACAGTACTGACAACGTTTTTGTCTGGAAGAGTTTGTTTAAGGATTATTTTATTATAAGATGTAAAGAGTTCAATATTTTAAATGTGATATTTTATATTTTTGATTCTCGTCTCTCGATGTTACAACCATAGTAGAGTTGAGTATACCACCTTCGATAAAGGTAATGTTTGTTCAATATTTATTACCCACTTGACACATAGATACAACACAGTGTTACTAAACCGAGCTTATATTGCAGCAAATCTTTTTTTCTTTTTTAATTCTATTTTGAACTATTTTCCTCACTCCAATGGGATTTTCCATTTATTTTATCTTAACATTTCCCAACGTGGCACCTATAATATTGCAAAATTCTTTTACTTTTCTGTTTGAAATAGTTTGTTCAAGAGGTATTTTGTAATATGTGCGCAATAATTTATACTACGAAACTTGATGTTATAAAAATTGCAATGGATTATATTATAACATGGCCGTTATTCTTTCTATTTTATATTGATTTCCTTTCGTATTGAAATAGGTCCAATGTACTTTAATGGAGTTTACCACCTATTCTATCAATACAATCCCGAGGGTGCAGTATGGGGCAACATTGTTTGGGCTCATTCTGTATCCAAAGATATGATCAGTTGGGAAGCACTGGAGCCTGCAATCTACCCTTCAAAGCCGTTTGACATTAAGGGATGTTGGTCCGGATCTGCCACCGTTCTTCCCGGAAACAAGCCCGTAATTCTCTACACAGGTATTGACTCCGAAGAAAGACAACTCCAAAACTATGCCATACCAGCTAACCTATCCGATCCTTATCTCCGTAAATGGGTCAAGCCCGACAACAATCCGGTTGTCTTCCCGGAAGGCGTTAATGCGAGCGCCTTCCGTGATCCGACCACCGCGTGGTGGAGCAACGATGGACACTGGAGGGTGTTAGTTGGTAGCAGAAGGAAGCATAGAGGTATGGCATATTTGTACAGAAGTAGCGATTTTATGAAATGGACCAAGGCGAAACATCCTCTCCATTCCGTGGCAAATACTGGTATGTGGGAATGCCCTGACTTTTTCCCGGTATCGGTAGGGGGTAAATTAGGGTTGGATACTTCATTTACTGGGAAAAATGTGAAACATGTTTTGAAGGTTAGTCTAGATATAACAAGGTATGAATACTACACAATTGGGACATATGTTATGGATCTGGACAAGTATGTGCCTGATAAAAATTCGGTTGATGGTTGGAGTGGACTGAGATATGATTATGGAAGCTTTTATGCGTCAAAGACTTTCTTTGATAATGCAAAGAATAGGAGAATTTTGTGGGGTTGGACCAATGAGTCTGATTCTATAGACGATGATATAAAGAAAGGTTGGGCTGGAATTCAGGTAAAAATAAATATTTGATTTAATAGAAGCTCCTTTAATGCGGTTGGCATCTTAGGATCTTGATATTTCTTTCCATAATTTTGCCTTAGACAATTCCGAGAAAGGTGTGGCTTGATCCTAATGGGAAACAATTGTTACAATGGCCAATTGAAGAATTAGAGACTCTAAGGAGCAACAATATTCAAATAAAAGACCAACAGCTCAAAATTGGTGATCATGTTGAAGTTAAAGGAATCACAGCTGCACAGGTTTGCTCTGCCTTAATCATGTTTTCGAATACATTATAACTACTGTTGTGTATTATCTTTTAAAATATTGATTTAAAATAAGTTACAAACTTTTAATAATTAAATTTCATAAATTTAATAGTAGCATTGAATATTGTTGACACAACATTCATCAGACGATCTACCTTTGGATAATAACCGATATGACGTACCGGAAACACCGAAGACTATTTTCTGTTACATATTTTTTATTTTAATGGAGGAATTTCTGCTGATGCTCTTGATAGGCCGATCTGGAGGTTACTTTCAAGCTGTATAGCTTGGACAAAGCTGATAATTTCGATCCAAGTTGGACCAAACTTGACGCAGAGAACCTCTGCGGTCGCATGGATTCAAAAGTTGAGGGAGGAGTTGGACCATTCGGTCTCTTGACATTAGCTTCTAAAAACCTCGAAGAATTCACTCCTGTCTTCTTCAGAATATTCAAAGATTCTCTACGAAACAGGCCTAAAGTTCTCTTGTGCTCTGATGCTAGCAGGTTTCTTTTGGCTTTACCAAAATCGTTTCTATTATTTTGATATTATAACCAAAGTATGCTTTCAACATGTGTTTTTTTTCTAAACTTGGTTTCGATTTTGCACATTGTAACAGCTCATCTCTGAGGAAGGAAGGGCTGTATAAACCATCATTTGCTGGCTTTGTGGATGTAGATTTAACTGATAAGAAGCTTTCTCTTAGAAGTTTGGTACGCCTTAAATTCATTCATTCACTCACAAATTTTTTCTCTGTAATATTTCATGATAATCTTTTGAGAATGAACAAATTTTCTTCTTTTGTTTATTTTGCAGATTGATCATTCTGTTGTGGAAAGCTTTGGAGCTGGAGGAAAAATTAGCATAACATCTAGGGTTTATCCAACTTTGGCAGTGAATAATGATGCACATTTGTATGCATTCAACTATGGGACTGAGATGGTTACTGTAGAGAAGCTTGATGCCTGGGGCATGAAGAAACCAGCCACGATGAATTAATTGATGAGAGGGGATAGGAAACCTAATTAGTTTTTATGTTTTCAGTCTAGAAACAAAAAAACAAAAAAACAAAAAAATTGATGAAGAACGAAAAATTAGAGTTTGTGAGCATCGTAGACCATTGACGGATGGTGAATGATATATATCATATATGGAATAAGAGTTCTGGTTTAGGGTTCGGTCATCAGAGGGAGACCCTAATCCATGTAGTTTCAATTTTAGTTATGTTAACATGTTATAATCATGGATGTTAATTGTTTGTGCACGCGAAACAAGTTAACTGAAGTCTTCTTATAATTTCTTTTTGATTTTGTTTACTCTGCCAATTTATTATAAAAATTAATTATATAAAGAAATTATATTATATTTATAAAATTTAGTTATAAATATGAGGAAAAATTCAGGAGATACATGGAGGCTTTAAACATTATCCCCAAAACGAGACACATCAAAGATCCAAAGGATAAAAGAAAATGAAATACGGAGGATAAAACCAAATTAAATTAGTGTTATTTCCCTCATTTTTTTTATTTAATAATATCCCATCAACCCTTATTTTATAAATGATATTCAAAGTTCACCCTCACTTTATCTCAATTCCCATTTAAATTTTACTTGATATTTACAATAATATTCTGAGGAGGGCTTAAACAATCTTTTGTTGAGTGCTTAAATATTATTTTACTAAAAATCAGTCTTTTCTTCTATTTTTATTTTGTCTGTCTTCTACCGATTCCCATTCTGTTTTTCTGATTTCATCTAGACAGCTCGGGATAGAATGCAAGTATAAGCATTCCGAGGTAGAAAATCTTAGAAAACTTGATCGAGTGGTCCTTGTTGATTTTCTATCTTATATATGCAATAGTTGAGTTAATGAATTAATCATAATTTTAAATGCTCACTAACTAACCTTTATCAATATCTGTTATTACTCTGATACTTTTCTAAAATCTTTAGTTGGTAATAGGCAGTGTAGTTTAAATACCAATACCTTCACCTGCAATCCGAAATCATAAAATGAGCTCATTGTTAAATTTAACACGGAGCTCATCATGTATGACATTTTTCTTCCTAATTGAACCAACAACAACAATGCACAATTTTAGCAATTGTCATTAATTATTTTATTTACTGGTTATGGGACTTCTTTAAAGAAAATACTGAATAGATGTCTAACTTTGTTTTGGTTCATCACCCGGTATAATTTCAAATTTATACCATTACACTCTTTTGTTAATTATTTAACCTTAAAATTACTTTTTGCAGGCTTTTACAAAATTAATATTGAATTCATGGATAGTTGAATAAGTAAACCCCATCAATTAGACAATTCATGCTTTTAGGCAATAAAAATACAATTTTAACCATAATAATTTTTTATTATTTTGAGTTAAAATTTTAGGATATTTTTGTATTTTGAATAAATACAATAATAAAATAAAAATAATAGAAATGAATAATAATATCTTCTTTCTTTTTTATTTTTTTTTCCTTCTCTTCCACTCCTCCTTTTTATCCTTTTTATCGCTCTCCCTCCATCATAATGCAGTCTCTTCCTTCCTCCATATTTTTAATTTCACAACTAAATATTAAACAGAATTAAAAATGCAGACATAATCTAAAAAATTAATAACAACGAAATCAAACCCTTTCTCTCTTTCTTTCCAAACCATAAAGTAGTGCATAGCTTGTTAAACAATCATGCACAATTAAAGAAAAATCATTCAATAATCAGGAGAATACACACACACACACACACAATAAAAATATAAAATTAATATAGCTATAAAAATAATTAATATGAACCAAAACACAACTAATATTATTATGTCATATCAATTTATTATTAAATTTTAAAATATCACACAAATTAATTTCTTTATAACACGAGGAAGAAGGTGAAGAGCCTCAATCCCATCCACGAAAATAAAATGAACACTCAAGAGAATAAATAATGAATATAGAATGACAAAATCCCAAAACACAATTTCAAAGCGTTTATGAATATGATGTAGTGCTGATTTAGCATTGGATTCCAATGTTGCATTTGCTAAAACCAAATTCAAGAAACGCATTGGAGTGTTGAATGTTCTAATTTTGAATTTCAGTTTGATAGATTTGCAGAAACAATCACGAGCTTCCATCTTAGACATTTGGCGGATAAGATTGCAGCATTCTGGTCTTGGTCTCCCATCTCTGAGTCTCACTACGTTCAATGCATTGCCACAATATCCACCAAAATTTAC
>JAWDEX010205098.1:0-11191 GCA_035221805.1 Trichilia hirta
TAATTAATGTGGTGTCAAAGAAGAAGAAGAAGGAAACAGCTTTGTCAAGGAGCCAGCAACAGGGAAAAATCTCAACAATGAATCAGGTATAGTTTCATTTCAGTAGCTGCCCTTACACTATGATTAGATTATGCAACTGAGTAGTTAAATTGTGATGTGTTTCTTTTGGGCCTAATTTCTGTCTTTGATGTCTTGGTTGCCCAGAAATTGATATTGAGTGGAAGTAAAGCTTCTAAAGATAGACCAATTCACCTGAGAAATACTATTCAGTCTCCTAATAAGAAGAGGCAATCAGTTCTCGATAAAGAAAGTGATAAAAATAAATTGGTGCATACTGCCCCTCAGAGTGATGGCAATGTGCAAACTCATAAAAATGAGATGGGGATACCCAGTGGAGGATTTGTTGAAGACCGGGGAAATGATGAGTCAAGTGTTTCAAATATTTTGGCAGACAATCCTGCCAAGGAAGAACAACCAGTGTCCGGTGGTCCAGATGTGCCTGGCTCCATTTACGGAAAGAACCAGGACATAGAGAAGAATGAGAACTTTGAAGACAAATCAGCTGAGACAGAAACTGCCGAACTTATTCCAGTAACCCAACCTATCAAAACCAGTGCAGCTTCAGATAAGTCAGGTAGAGGTTCTTCTTGGTTCCAGAAATCTTCGTGGACTCAATTGGTTAATGACAACAACAGTTCATTCAGCATCACACAGATCACTCCAGATATTGCTTTTAAGAAGCAAGAACCGTCCAAACCGCACATTGGAATGGATATCGCAAGTCCCACTGATAACAGGTTAAGCAATTCAGTAAGACAGGATAAAAGTGAACCGAATAGAGGTGGCTCTACTGCCATGGGAGATGGAAAGGAAGGGGATGCTGCAATAAATATTCCTGAGAAGAACCAGTTGACTGTTGTGGGCAGTAATGAAGGTTCTGCCTCAGCAGTTGAGAATAAGTACAATTTGGTCCAAAGGCAGACAACTGACGGAGATATTACCATAGGCGAAACTTGTTTGTTTATGAGAAATGCTACATCGATGAAAGAATGGGCAAGAGCTAAAGCTGCCCTAAATGGTTCGCATTCGCATAAGAGAAAAAGTATAGAGAAGTAGCCGCTTTTTTCAACCATTAAAGGGGGAATATCTGAGAGGAAATTAGTGAGTATTTTTCTTTTTCTTTTTCTATCCAATGATTGGGTCTCCGTATTCAAATGTAACTGCAATCAAACAGGAAGACTGAATGTATTTTACATTTTGCAGTATTTGGGGGGAAATTTAGACTAGGTCCCTTCTCTTTTGGGGGTACTTTAAATTAGTCTCTAGCCATGTTTTATGTACTTCTGTTTTTGAAAGAAATTTTATGAAGGAAATGAAAAATTATGGAAACATATATTCTGCAAGTATTTAGGGGGGAATTTTGGATGCTGAAATTTTGCAAGAGATATTTCGTATACACCAACGGATTCAAGATGAGGGTCTGTTGAAGTAAAGCTTTTGTTATGAAAGCCAACTATATTTTGGAATGAGCTGTATTCGAGAGTCACGATTCTGTAAAGCAACTGAAATTCAGAGATGGTATACAAATGCTTTAGTCATCATAGCAACTTCTGGTCTGGTAGCACTATTTAATGTTTATTAACGTTTACAATCCCAGAGAGAGCTATTTTTCTGAATCATATTGTCGTATTCGTTTCGGGCATCTCAATTCTTCACATTGAGCACCAGACACTTTATGCTCTGATGGGGAGGAGAAGCTATCAGTATTCGACTCAATTTGTTTGGCTGATGAATCAAGCTGAAGAGATACAAATGGGACTTCTGATTCTGGCCTTGAGTTGATGAATGAAGGTAAACGATGGATCGGGAACAAGCTGCTGCCAGCTTTCTCTCGTTCTTCTATCATCTTTCTCAAGTTCTCACCTTGCTGCTCTATGCGTAATTGAAGTTCCTTTTGAACCTGTACAAAACCACAAGCCAAAATATGAGAATATCATCTGCAGTGAGACTAATGAGAGGTGCAAGAGTTGGGAAGAAAACAAGAATATAAGTATCAATCTGAGATGTTGCTGAGTTGTAATTCCTAGGTTATATTATGTATGGAAGAACTAGCAATTCAACCAGCAAACTTGAAGCCAATCTGGAGAGCGCACCTTGAGCTGTTCATGCAGCTGTCTCTGAACTTCAATTTGCAGGCACAGTGTTTCTATTACTTGCTCGCTGCTACAAAAGGCGCTAGAGATTAGTGAATCAATCAATAAAAGAGAAAAGTAGAAGACTCTAGGAATTTGACCTTTTAATAAGTTCATCGCTATCATTGCTGGCTGACGGTTGCTTCTTTTCTTCTGAGCTGAAAACCCTTTTGTCTAAACAGCAGAAATATGATGCATGTGAAAGATAAAGATAAAGCTATCATCGAAATGTGAAAGTTATTTTCTGGAATCACTTGAAAAAGAGTACAAAATCAATTTGATTAACATTCCAAAACTTCTGCGGAAAAGAAAAAAGCCTATAATTTTGACGGAACAACTTTTGAGCTTTTATGGTGCCTGACACATTGAATCTGTATTATCATTGTGCGGTAATCAGGCTGATTCATATAGTAAACTTGATAATTGCAGATCTCATATCATAATGATCATTACCATGTTTGAGCTCTGGCACACTCTTGGCAAGCCGATATTTCTGCAAATCAAACCACCCATCCAAATGTCAATAGACATACGCAGCTGTATTTTTTACTCGTTTGAATAGACAAATTACCTGCAAGTGGCTCTTGACATGGTAAATATTCAAGTCCTTGACATCCATAAGCATTAATATGCCCTTTGGGGTTGCACCTAGAGTTCACAGTGAAGATAGTTACATTATAAGTAGCAGTAAAAGCTGTATTTTCTTGATTAATCATGACTTTCAGCTTACTCTCAGGACCACCAAGCTTGTTAACTGCATCTACGAAAAGTTCATGCAGCTCACTTGTCCATCTAATCCTTCGCTTCTGGGCCGTTGCAGGCTCAGGATATTGATGGCTCGACCGAATGTGGCCATTTGCATGTGCAACTGAAGAAAAATTGTTTCTGTTGAAGCCCAACTCGGTAGGTGGGAATGCTAAAAGTTGCGGCGCTTCAGGGATTTCCTAATTCGAACGCATGCCGAAAATTAACAATTGTGGTTGACTTGCTACGAAAAGAAATCAATACAGACCAATAAATGCATAAATTCTAGAAATTTGAGGCAGTCGCATTCAGAATGAATAATCTATTTTCCACGATATATTATATCAGAATTCATCATTGCTGGATTCCTGTGATCCATCTCACTTTGACATCATTGTGCAAAATTAGGTGTGAATTATGTGAGAATACTTAATAGAGAGGTACTCACATCAATCCTGGAATTTCCGCTATCATCGTTACTTGCAATTCCAAGTTCTTGAGATAACTGATGCAGTTGCATTCGCTCCTTTAAACTCAAGCCATCTTTCATATAATCCGAACCTTGAAACTCTTTAGAACTTTCTACCGGGATACTAAGGAGGTCGGTCAAGTTTTCTGTGCCGTCTTTGTTACATTCAGTAATTGCATCTCTTCCAAGAAATGCTGGATCAGCAATGGGAGGATGAACAGGAAAAACAATCCGATGATCACATGCTGAGGTATGCGGAAGGAAGGGTGGGCTTATAGGATGAGGATTGGTTTCAGAGGTGGTTGAAATTAACGATGAATATAAACTGTAATAGAACAGAGCATCCCGTGGATTTTGTATATACCCGGAAGACACAGGGTTTGCAATGAACATCGGGTGTCGGAAGATGGATGATTGAAGCAGGGAATCAGGGTCTTTTGACTGGGAAAGTAAAGCAGATGACAAGTTTTGGGTCAAAAAACATAGGCCTGTTGACTCATCAGCACCTGAATTACGTGCAGGGGAGGTTCTAGTACAGCTTGCACCCATCACGCCATTCAGATTTTCCCTTCCATTTAAGGACAGCTTTTTATCGAATTTCATAGTCTGCAGATTTAATTCTTCATCAACCTTGTCAACCGTGAAAGACAATCATACTTTCAGGAGACAGATATGAAAATTGTGGGAACAGTAAGGCAAATAAACACAGCAAGCAGAGCAAGAGCAGTTTACAATGTCAGTTTATGCCCACTCCAAGACCCATTACTGGAGTATTGAGATCAATTTAAGAATCACACGAAAATCAAGCAAAACTAAGAAGTTAATATACATTCATCTTATCATATATGGGATGGATGGATGGATGAATGGAAGGACGTACTGCTTCCAGTCCCCATTAAACATTTAGGCACATATCCACAATTCAAAATCCAAAAGGGAATTCTTCTATACAAAGGAAGTCACAGCATTACTAAGTTTCATTTATGACAAATTGGGGATATTTCTAGAGCAGAAATTATGCTGTAAATTGTTGAATACCCAAATTTCCTGACAGTATTCTTTGCTTATATATTCATTTATAGACTGTTGGCCGGGTCTGTTATCCATTAGTCCAGCACTCGTATGCTTTGTATTTGACAAAAAGATCATTCCAATACTTATAATTTCTATTAATAACCTTGATCATGCATTGAACAAAGAAAAAGGAGAAGTACTAGGAATATGAGAAGAGAGAAGGAAGAACCTTGATCTTGATAATGATGGTTGCCAGGCAACTCAGTGCTAACCTCTCTTCGGGTTCTACAAAATTGAACACGAGACTGCAACATGAAGAAGAATTTCTCTTTTGTATCAACTGAGCTTTTGTCTTCTGGCCTCCCGCCATTTACCATCCTACAAAACCAAAGACAATTTTCCTGATCCTAATCTTCTTCTTTCTTTTTAGGATGTGTTTTAAATAAAGTCATAATTTATTTTTTCATATTAAACAAATAACATTCTTGATTCATTTTTTATAAATAAATTGTCCTTATAATATTGCCTTTGACCATAAAAATGTAGAGATTTAAATATTATCACCCCTTTCTCTGCACAAATGGAGCAGTAATACACATTCGACCAAAAAAAGAAGTTATACCTTTATTGGAAAAACTGGTTGAAAACTTAAATTTTTAAACAGAGATTTAAAAATATAATATGTTTAATTATTAATTTCATAGAAACTAATCCCTTTATTGAATGATTTCCGGGTAGATATATACGACATTTGCACCTTAAAAATTACGAAGGGAGAGAACTGAAGCTTTCATATGCAAAGCTTGTATTGTTTGGCATGGAGGTTAACTGAAAGAAAATTTAAGTACTTAAAAATTGACCAATTACTTTGGTTATTCATAGGACAAGAAGTTAAACTGCTAGCTGTTATTAAATACCATCTTTTCAAAATATCCGACTTGTTTTCGGTAAACCAAGGAAGTTCGAATAAAAACAATAATGATCCAAAAAAACATGGGATCTACTTTATTACATAAATTGATTACTTACTCGTTATGATAAAATACTATAAATTGATTGCCTAACGTGTTATGATAAACAACACTATCGAATAGCACTAATAGTTATAAAGGTTTATAGTAAACAATATTACTCTCAATATGACAAGCAATACTCTCTCATAATGCTATTTGCTTAATCCACACAATTTCAATTCAACTCGTGTAATGGTACAAAATCATATAATGTGCACAACTGTGCTCAATAAGATAGCAATGTCAGCGCCAAATCATTTCTGCCAATAATACTGTCTGAATCTAAACAAAATTAGCAAACAGTAAAAAAATAGACAACCTCATAACATGAATGTACCATAAAAATTCATCAACAAATGCAAGAAACGTTATCCCAAGTGTTATGGATCCCTAATAGTGTTCAGTACAGTCTAAGCATTACAAAAATGCGTCTCTGATTATCCCATGTTCTAGTACAAGAATTGGAAGAAATACTTGCTAACAATTTTCCAAGAATGGCACAATACAATCGTAGCTCAACAGATTATAATCAAAGCCAGGGTTTCCATTCGGGTTACCCTCCTATCTATCCTTGAGTTCCTGCTCAAACTGGAGTAACTTTTCGCGTACAGGCTGCAAAAACAGCTTCAAATCTTGGCTGATCTGCAACTTGTCTTCTTTTGAAAGATCTTTTTCTTCACTGAGCCGCACTTGCACCTGTGACATCGAAAACAGTTAACAAAATTATCTTCAATGTAGCAGGAGAAATCTTTCTATACATTTCAAGTAAGCATTTTTTCTGCTCTATTACATGCGTAAAAAATTGAGTATGGTATTCATAAATAGCTTTGAGTCAACGTGAAAAGTCCAAACCTTCAAAAACTAAACATGGCCAGGGTAATAAATGCTGACTAACACATAACCATGAGAGACTGAGAGATCTGTGTGTGTGTAAGTGTATGTCTAGGACAGATCATCTGACACTAGAAGCAAAAAGGTTTTATTTTTCTTCTTGCCTCTATAAGTAGATCAAAGTAAGAGCTTTTCCACATTATCTTTTATGTATCTTTTACTTCTCAAAGCAGTAAAATCAATATACACAATGTACCTGCAAGTCGTCCAGCTCCCCAAATGAGAATTCAGGGATATCTAGATGGCCCTTCAATATCTTCTTCTCCTCTCTAATAATCCACTCTCCTGATTCCATTTACATTTCATTTGAATCAAAACAGAAGATGCAAAATTGAAAACAGGGAAGGCAAAAAACTATACATGTTTACCTTTAACTTTCAATGTCAACTCGTATGTGTAGCCAACCCGTTTTTTGTTTCGCACGGTCACCAACAAAGCCTGTTCTCCCAACAGGCGTGCATTCAGTAAACATAAGACCAAAAAAAATCAAACACCAGTCAGAAAGGGAGTTAAACCATAAAATAAATTAAAAAAACAATACACAAAACAGTAAATTTAAATTACTAATTTACAAAATAGCACTTTGTCTTCCAACAAGGAAAACACAACCATGCACACTTATCCAATACATATAAAGGAACCACAAAATGATGCATGCAGAGTAAGAAGGTGGTGTTCATGAACGAGTAAGCACCAAATTTGATAATAAGCACAAAAATATTTCAATGTTTAATGCCTTTCTCCAAGAAAGAAAGAAAAACACACAATGATTAAAGAAAGTTCATCATACAATAAGACACTATATGCACCCAACATTCTATGACTACCATCCTACACACACTAAATCTTGGGGTCTAAAACCCGTTACACTAACAGAATATAAAGAGTGAAGCTGTTCATAATTCAGATTAAAAAATAAAAATAGAAATAGAAACTCATTGCCATCAAGCAACAGAAGAAGCTGGAAGAATCAATAATCTTGAAGTGTAAATTACATGCTAGAAGAACTCACGTCGCCTATACAATTTGACACTTCTGTTATTTCTGCCTTGCCGTCAGTAAACTCCAAGGAGCCCATTGATGTAAGCAGCTCCTGCAAACACAAAAAGAAAAAAAAAATTGAAATTACTGATTGCACAAAGAAAAATACAAAATAACCCACAGCAGTGACATCTGGATGAGTCAAAT
This sequence comes from Trichilia hirta, assembly GCA_035221805.1. Lineage (NCBI taxonomy): Eukaryota > Viridiplantae > Streptophyta > Magnoliopsida > Sapindales > Meliaceae > Trichilia > Trichilia hirta. The sequence goes on from JAWDEX010205098.1 coordinate 7,512, forward strand.
GTCACATTCAATAATAAGAAATGATTTCCCCTTGGCCAAGACCAAAAAGAAATGATCAAATGTTACTTCAGCAATTAGAAACAGAAAATGCTTACTAGTTAGTGAACTCACGAACCTTTATTCTATCACTTGCCCACTTATTAAGGCTTTTCTCCTCCCAGGTTCCAGCCTACACAGAATAAAGACCCACAGTCATAGGTAAGCAATTGATTAGTAAATCCTGACCAAATGTTCTTAGTTGTAACTACCAAATGGAAATTCAACCAAAGGTTAATGAAGACATTTATGCACATAAATTGTCATAGCCTGAAAACATCAACTGGTGATGCATAAGTCAATTACATGAAATCCAGAATTTAACATAAAGTAGAATTAATATATACGCATTGAGGGCTCAAATTCTCCAGAAAATTAATCAGATAGTTTCGTACATTATTTGAATCTTGTCTATGTCAAGAAGCAGGAAGACCAGAGCCAACTAATTTGCTAAAATTGCTAAAAAAAAAAAGGTACAACCATGAATGACTATACATACTATACATTTACTTTTAACAATCACAAATAGAGAAAATGAGAATGTAGCAAGTCCGACATCTATTGCACAATTGCAAGTTCCTCCACAAATTTCACATGCAAATGAAGGTAGTACTTAAAGATGGCCAGACTGGCATATGTAAAAGGTGTACCAAACCTTGTCCAACACGCTACCAAGTACTAACCATCATATCTTCCTATATGATAAAATGTTAAGATGTCAAAAAATCAACAATATCCACCAAATCGTTAAACATTACAAAAATTTAAATTTTCTGAATAGCCTAAACCAAGCCCCCTAACTGCTACAAACAGCCATTGAACCCTGCTCATGATTAATAATCAGATGACTTCCCAACCAATACCATGAATTAGACACTAACCCTTTTGAACAAGAAATATGCTCCAAATTAATTCGTGCTCCTCTACATAAAATTACATATTTATGCAAAATACAAGCAACTGGAAAACATTTTTTTAGCCAAATAGAGCCGTACTTCAAAAAAAGCTCCAGAAAAAACAAATAAAAGTTGATTTGAGCTGTATCGCATGGATTGAAACGTTAAAATCCTCCACACCCAAGGCTAAAGAGATCACCAATATAAGTGTTAACTGGCCAAAAATGCTGCTAAATGTTACACAAACTCATCTTTAACAGGGACCTCGACTGGAAAAGCCTTTTATGTATATTAAACCCTTTTTGTTCATTCCCTCCAAAAAAATGCAATCCAACTTTAATGTTGGATCTCGCTTAAACGATAAGCACTTGTTCAACGAAACCGTTAAGGACATACACCGACTTAAACTCAACCCATCATATCATTACAAAAATATTTAAAAATAAAATAAAGAGAAAATTAAAAAGAGTACCCGATTCCAGACGGACCCGAGAGTGGCGGGGTTGGACTTGCTTATGAGAAGATCGTCCGGAGATAATTTTTTGGGAACCGGCGAAGGCGCCGCATCAGGCATCACTTCTCTCACCCAATACGTGTACGACGCTCCTTGTTGTTCCTTCTCCGCCGAGACAACTCCTCTGCCATTCTCCATTTTGCGCACCAATTCTTCCAATCAAATTTTATTTAATTTTGTATAATTGTAATGCTCGGTACGCCTTCTACCTCGAAGACCGAATAATTAATGTAATAATGTTGGCGGCGGACACCGTGAAGATGAGGAAGACAAGAGCTGTGAGGAAATGAATGGAATTCCCCCCTGGGTGCACCCTTTTTCTCGGGAACTTTCGCGTAGGTTGCAGAAATTGAGGGAAGGAAAAGAGACTTAAATTAGAAAAAGCGCCTGCTATTGACCAATTTTCTAGTGGGACAATAACAAATGGAGCCCTATAACTTGACATAATCATAATATTTTTTGAAATTTCACATGGATATCCATAATTTTGCTCCCACAACTAATCGATCATGACCAGGAATCTGTTCGTGAAACATAAATTATGTCTTTATTTATAATTTTTCCATAATTGAGGAATCCGTATGTTATTATAAACTAATTGTTTTGTCCTGGAATCCCACTTGCCCGCGAGTGGTGTGGAGCCGAGGCCGAGCCACGGAGTTTTTGTGGAGGATCTTCCCGAACCTTCTTTTCTTTTTCTTAATGGAATTTGACATTTGGGCCTCATAATAATAGAGCTGGACCAAATGCAGCCCAAACTTACATTTACTTTCGAATTATTACAGATTCATTCTAAATGCACCCAATAATGTTTCTATGTAGTTGCAGGTTTGACTAGGCTTAGGAAATTAACGATTACTTAAAATTATGGGGTAGTTTGGACTTAGGACTTGCAACTAAATGAGAGGCCCAATTGACCCACAAGTTGTTGAATGAACCCACAAACTCTCGTAATCATTCATAATAGCTTGTAGGCTTCAAGTTTTGTCATCTTACAAAGGTGAAAACCTAATAAAGGTAATATTTAAAGTTAAGGAAGAAAATAAGTACGTTACTCTCATTTACTAGAACTACATTTTATGATTTGATTTACAGTCTAACTTGATTATCAGAGTGTACATGCGGATCCCGCTAGCACGTGCATCTCAAACTTTTTGTATTTAAGCTCTAACCATTTTATGCTGAATTAAATTAAACCTTGCATTCTCTCAAATTTTCTCCACAAAATTATTTATTTATCTTAAAATATTTATCACATTACCATCAAAATTTATTACTTATTAATAATTTTAAAAATAGTTAAATAATTTTATTGAAAGAGTTTGAGGCATTGCATGCTACAGATAAAATATATCATTTAAGTGATAAATTTTCAATTAACTATGATTGTTATATGCTTTTATGAGATATCATTAGAACCACCTAAGCATTACTTTTAACAAGTTAAATGGTATATTTAGTGTAACTAATTTTTCATGTAATTTTGAAAGTAAAGTTGTGAAAAATATCTGGGAAGACCAATTTTCAACTAAACTTCCTCATATTTTATTGGTATTTAATATTTTAACTCGTAATTTGCAATAATTATATTGCAAAAGCAGTTGATACCACGATACTTTTTTGTAAATTGAAAAAATTAAAAAAAGCATGCATAACTTACCTTTGTATGACAAGCATAATCCTAAGAAGTTCAAGCATATTCTAACAAACAATTTAATCAATTAAGGCAACAAATTTACCTTGTAGGCTTTCTTTGGATTGCAACAAATGGTTTCCCACTTGTCTCCAAAACTTGCATGCACCAAATGAATGTCAATAGTTCCAAGAGGTAGTTATGAAAACTTAAATCACATAAAACTTCACCAAGCTTTTGTTCTTATTTTCTACACTTATAAAACAATTAAACAACAACAAAGAAAAGAAGAAATAATGGAAAACAATTTTCCTTTTCTTCTCTTCTCTTTTTCTCTCTTTCTTTTCTTTCTTTTTCTATGAAAAATAGTTGATTTTAGCTTTCTTTCCTTGTCTTTTTGTTTCTACCGTAACCTACCTTAGGAAGGAGATGAATTGATTCAAATCAATTCAATTGAAATTTCATCCAAATGTCCCCCACATGTAAAGCACTTCCAAGCAATATAATTGGTTCATTTTAGTTAAAAAATAAACAAACAATAATGAAAAAGCAAGCTTTACACATGGCATGAAATAATAGGCAAGGATTTCAAAAATTATTA
>JAWDEX010205109.1:0-11191 GCA_035221805.1 Trichilia hirta
ATAAAATAATTATTATTATCATGTTCCCTATCTCACTTTTATTCCTCTCTAATCACTATCTTTTTGTCTTTGGTTTTATCTATGAGGTTAAAAATTTAAAGTTAAGAATCATTTATTCATGTTGAATTTGTCTCTCATTGGTTTTAATACTTATCCACGAGAGTAAACACCCAAATGACAACCAAAATCTTGAGGTCAAATATTGTTGTCATGGGTGACCTAGAAGACAACAAAATGAATATATCAATGTCAGTCTAAGATTTTTATTAGGATTGATTGCTTACCATTTATTTTGTAATTAGACTAAGAGAGTAAGAAGTTCATTGAATTTTCAATGTAATTTATTGTTTTTATAATTTATTAATTTGAAACTCAAGTTTGCCTATGAATAAATGAAATATATAATAACCCATAAATATTGACATTTTTTAGGGATTTAACCAATTCATATGAAAAAATACGCAAGGAAACTTGTGAATGAAGAAAGCAAGAGAAGAGAAACTCATCTACAAAGGAAACAAGAGTTGGAAAGTTAACAAATAGATGTTTGAAATTAAGTTATTATGACTTTAATTAAAATCATTACATATTAATATGAATAAAATTAAGTAATTTCCATTAAAATTAGTATTTATAATATGTTTTAACAATTATATTTTTATTATTAAATTAAAACACAATAAACGATTAACATAATTTAAATCAATGGACGAAGAAAGCAAAATAAATCATGTTTGAGTAAATAAAATTACTTAATAATTATGTAGGGGACTGATATTTATGTTTATAAATGACACATATTTTTATATCATATCAATATATGTTTGCCCATTTCTTGTTAAATATGTTTCCCTATACTTTATTGAATAATTTTATTTTAAAAGTAAAGAGAAAAGTTATTTTAGCAAATACTTTTGAGGTGTACAAGTGAGGAGATGAACTGTCCAGCCTTATCAACAAATTATGAGACTTACTCAGTGTATATATATATATATATATATATAGGTGCTGAGTAAGTCTCATAATATATATATAGCTTGACAAAACTTTCTACTTTCTTATACCTTTGTGTTCTTGGGTGATAATTAATTATAAAATGGTTTACTATTTTACTTTAGGGTTTACTCCTTTTCATTTTATTTCCCCATCATATTATTATATACCAAAAGGATCAAAGCTTTAAGTCAATCCAATATATTACTTTAGTTCAATCATGTTAATTAGGTAGCCACTACCACCACCTCCATTGATAATATGATTTTCACCTAAACTAGGCTTTTCTGCTCAAAGGATGGGAAAAGTGGATTATATTCCAACGCTTTTGCTTTGGACATAAATCATATCTGATTGTTATACAAGTTTTAACTTCAATTAATACTACTTCCCTTTCTCCTTTAAATTTGTATTAACTTATTTGAAATTTGTAAGTTATAAGATGTAACAAGTGTTCAGCAATTAACAGTAGAAACGACAAATTTCTATTGATCACAGATAAGATCCGTAAGAAATAGCTTTTTATATTATTTGTAAATAAGAGATTATTTTACCAAAGTTATATTACAAGAGAAGGACATACACCAAAAATTCTTGATTTGTCAAGTAAACTTTAAGAGATTACTCGACAACTCATTGAAAGGATTGAATTGGTGACACCTCTAGACGGATGGCTCTCTACAAATTCTTTCACAGTACTGATTGGCTTGATAGCGAAGAAAGGAAAAACAAGAAAGAAAAGATCAAACAAAAACAAAATCTTGATAAGCCACTCAACATGCAATGCAATTGTAGTTATCTTACTTAAAGAATATATGGATGTGGAATCTTCAAGTGGGAAAAATTAAAGAAAAAATTTGCGATCCATGTACGATCTTTCTCCTTCATTCCCATGGGCTTTATAATAATGATTCTTAGATTTTCTCCTCCTTTCTGTTAGCTACCGTTGCTTCTACTTCTAGTGAACAGTATTATAAAGTTGTAATAATAATTTAACTTCAATACCAAGTTCCTCTCGTGGCAACAAGTGTAGTCTAGTGTAGAATTTTGATCATACTGTTAACGCTAACAAGAATTTTTGTTTGAATTTTAACATCCCTTCTTTTATACGAAGGCTATCATAAGCTTAAAGTTTTAGGTTAAGCTAATTACTTATTTATGATTAACACGTAATATAATGAAGAACTTGGCTGGATTCATTACCTTAAATGATGAGACAAAGTTTCTGATTCAATAATATGATTGCATTGAATAAAACATATGGACAACGTAATGATTTTATGCTTGATTATATATATGAATTACGTATGCCATATAATCGATCCAGAGACAGAATCAATATGGTTCCAATTTTTCAACACTTTGAAAAACGTTTCAACCTAGAAAAATGTCATGTCATTTTTCCCCCACATAATGTTAGAACAAAAGGATACATGGATCTCAAATTGAAGATTTGTCATAAGCTCTGAACAACATCTGGGTTAAGATTCTCTGGAACAATAATTGTGAGAGTTTGAAAGTCTTAGCAGAGACTTAAGAGCAGTCAAATTTTTATGCCTTGATGACAAGTCGTTATTTTATGTTGGTCCATGTACATATATTCATTCTGTCTGAGATTGCTATTTATTATGTTTAACTCCATTTAAAAATATTGGGAATTAATTGGAGAATATCGACTAGCTAATTGAAAATGATGATAACATGGTGGCTTCAAATTTGGCTGAAAAATCAATAATACAATAATGGGACTAGAGTAGTGGAGAGGAATCTTGTGTACAAGTTTTTATTGTTAGCGAACAATGAAGACACAAAATTTAAAGCACAAGTTGAATATCCTTTTGAACTTGCGTGTGCACACGCAATTGATAAGTACTACATATTTTCCTTTTTTTCCATCTCCTCTGCAACTTCTTTTCTCTTTCATTCTCTAGGTTTTTCTCTATTGATTTTGATCTATTCTTGCACAGAATAATATTGTCAAGACCCAATATAAGACTCAGGAAAAAGAATATACAATGTAAAGATAATACAAAGAAAATAGTTATCAACAGCTATTGTTGAGACTATTGTTCAAGTATAGCCATATTAGCATCTTAAAAGCCTCGACCTCGTATTAGTCAACGGAGACAAATTCTGTGTTCAACCCGAAAGTTATTACACTGACATTAGACATCAATAATCAGTTAGTTTGTTGCAGCTCCAGTCATCTCGACTTTCAATAGAACCAAAGGCAAAATCTCGAGGCCAACAGAGGTGGAGGGAAAACTCCATATCAACTTTCATGTCAAGATTTATGGCCTCGACAATCATAATAACTTGGGTGGGTGGGTGGGTGCTTTGGGGGATGAAGGAGAGTTGAACAGTGACCAAAAGTTACTGTAGATTATTATATTGTATTTAAAATTTTATACTATACAAATATCACTTGAGTAATCAATAATCAATCTGCCAACTTAAACCTATTAGTGATGATGATGATTGCACAATCACATCACTTGGTAGTAATATGAAATTCTTATGACAAACAACTATTATTTTCATTTTTTGATATCTCACATGTGCAATGGTTGAAAAGGTGCCTGTCGTTGACCGTTATAAATACTTGTACTATTCTAACACGAGGGGGCTAGAAAAAGAGCTAACAAAAATATCTATAGCTCACATCGGTATTTTTTTAATTTCTCTCTACTAATAAACCTCTATTTTTTTTTTTTATTTAATTTCTAATACTACTTAATCATCGAAGTTTATATGTTGAGAAGTCAACTCCACTCCTAATTTTTTTCTTTAATTTTAAGAGTCAAAATATAAGTGCTACGGCACTTTATCGACGTGAGATAAAACTATATTAACCGCTTTATTGACACAAAGAAAGCAAAAGTCTATCTGGTATTTAAGGTTTTTCAATCAAAAAAATTTCAAGCATCAATGGCAACTTCTTTTCTTTTCCACTATTTAGGTTTTTCTAATCTATTGATTTCGACCTATTCTTGAACAGAATGACATTGTCCAAGCCCGATATAAGACTTAAGAGAAAAATTGTACAACGGAAACATAATACAACGAAAACAGTTGTATATACTAGAATAGTGACATGTGTACTAGGAGCTAGCTCATGTTTTATCTAAGTTGAATTGGGTTTTAGTCAATTTTTTTCCTTTGATTAATATTTCAATATGTCAATTTTGATTTGACTCTTTTAACACGCTAAAACATTATCCTAAGTCAGCATTAATATATATATCCAGAGATTGAGAAATATGTCATTGTTTTCCAAATATAATATATAAGAATGTAGAAAAGTAGTCTTACTAAGTTTTAAATTTAAGATTATCTTACTTTATACATTGACTATTAGAACCTCTAGAGTAGGAATGTTGTGTAAATAATGAATTGTAAATAAAGTTGTTGGATTACACTTCCGGGATTATCATTAATATTATTATATTATGTCTCTGTAAACTCTCTATCTTGAGCCATCAAAATCATCTTACAAGTTAATTTTAAGTTGTACAAGCTACAACTGTCGACCACATATTGTATACAAACTCTTTCAGGAAATCAATGTGTTGCTCATAGATTGGTTTGTTAGGTCTAATTTCAGTGACCAAGGTTTGAGACAACTTAGGTAGTGTACCCATTCTATCTTTCAAAAGAAATTGAAACCGTGTGAAACAATAGGTGGAAACCCCAATTAACCCCATAATGCTCTTTGAACTACACCTAAGGTCAATTGCATGCATGAATTCTTTAATGTTATTATTTTTGTGTCATTTGATTTGGGGTTTTTTGCCACGTTTAACTTGAATAATGCTGAATATTAAATAAAATGGGCAGTTGGATCATGAACAATGAGTTGCAAATGCCAATTAAGCCTGTAGCTATAGAAATGACGCATACCTTAACCTTTTTCTTTGCTTTTAGTTCCATTGTAATGTATCTAGTTGATTGAAAACTTCTTTCTGCACTTTTATTGTGGTTTTATGTCACTAGTTGATGACCACACAACATTTAGTGGCTAAATCTCCTTTTGGCAGTTGAAATATTGGAGTAAAAAGATTCAAATTTTTGAGTTTTGCCAAAATTATAAACGAAAATATAATTTGTAATTTCTTTCGTACGATTTCCTACTGTTACATTCTATTGACAAAGGGTGAAGAATTAGAGAGCAAAACAAGACACAAAGATCTTGAGATTGCCTTGGCTTTTTCATGCAAATCTGAGTTTATCATTTTTTCAAATGGATCCTTGACTTGTTGATAATATAGTTGTCTTAAATAATCACTATAAAGTATAGTTTTTAATACATAATAAAAGAGACTTGTTCCCTAAGTGCACCTTGAATGATGGGAATTAAAATTCAATTTACCATCATTCAAATTTGGGTAATAATAAGAGGTAAAATTTAATATTCCAAGAATGATATGTGATTTGGCACCATTCAAAACACACACACACACACACACACACAGAGAGAGAGAGAGAGAGAGAGAGAGAGAGAGAGAAAATAATAATAAAAATTTTAATTAAAAAGTTTATAAACTATATTCTTAATTACAATTTTATAAACTAATTTAATGAACTATATCCTTAGTATTATACCTAATCTAATTTAATATCCAAAAATTGTCAATCTAAGCACGTCTATTGACTGGTCTCCCAGAATACAAGAGCAATCCATATGTAATTACAAAAAATCTTTCAAGTTTACAGAAAATTTAATGGCCTTAAAATTTCTTTCTTTTTCTTTAGTGGACATAAACTTAAATTTGGCAGAACAGCATATGTTTGTAGCCTTACAACCAGATAAAATGGAATTGTTGTAAATCAAAACATTAAGAGTTGGGCTACGGCATGGTCTCAAAGCCCATTTTTTTCGTTGAATCCTAAAATGGCTTCTTGTCGTTCAATTATCATAGCATTTTGTCACCCATTTAACAGCAGCTTTTGACAAGTCTTCATTCATGGTGATTAGTATTCTTCCATGAGAAACAAGTGTCTGCAATGTTTATTATGGTTTGTTTTAGGAACATAAGCACAAGAAGCAGGAGATTTCTTGAATTTTGATCAGCTTTGCAATATAATGAAATTTTGTTAGATAGAGGGAACAGGATGTCTTTTGCAACTGTTAAAACCATTCATATTATTTATAATTACAGACTAGCAAGTTCTGAAGATCAATCCAACAAAGTAATTAGCAAGATTTATCCGCAAGCAATCATCTAAAGGAGCTCGGTCGATTCCAGTTCAACAATGAGCATTCGGAATCAAAGCTGAGATCCTTTGCTGTCAGGCTTGATTTTATAGGCCCTGGAAAATTTTTCAGGCTCGGAGATCTTCGCTGATATGCACTAGGCCTGCTTGTTGTTCTACCAAAACTTGGTACTTCACTTGCAATTGAGGATATCAAAGACTGCTTATTTTTACATGGTGAGCAGCTATCAGAATAAGTATCAAAACACCCAGGTTTTAGCTTTGGTGAACTCGGTGATCTTGATTTTGCCTTGGCTGATTCTGTCGCCGCCATGTAAGTTGGTACAACCGGAGAGCTAACAAAAGACTTTTCATCTCCAAGAGAATTCTGCTTTCTGTGAAATGATCTTCCTGGTACTAATATTGGAGAATCTAATCCATCGTTGCGATATTGTCTCTGGAGATTTTTTAATCGAAGTCCTTTTCTTTCATATTCTTCTCCAGGTTTTGTATTTGAAGTCCAAACTGTGTCCAAATCTTCAAGTTCCTTGCTTTTCCTGACTTGGGTATCTACACATTGCTCTAACCAGTATCTCCATCTTCCGTTAACCTCGTTCTGTTCTGACTCTGCTGACTTCTGCCCAAATTTGTCATCCCTTACTGCAATTCAAAATAAAAAGAAAAAAATTGAAAACTGATTATCACAAAGATGAGAAGTTTTCAGTTACCCTATGGCTAAACCAGTACTCCTTGATTCTTTCTCTCTTGATAAAAGCCTCTTTCTTGCTTAGAAACATCTCATCTGCTTCTTGCTTTGTTAAAATGCTGTCGTCCCACCTTCTTTGACTGTTTGAGTCCATCTGAGAAATCAAAAGCTTAAGCCATTATGTAAAGCTCAATGCCGGTATTAATACTAACGCTATTTCTTTTTTGTCCATACCAACCTTCATTACCTTGTCTTTCAAAGTCTGCAACTGTTTATTTTCATCATGATGCCAACTGCCTGCCATTTGGTATCTCCTTGTGCAGACTTGTGACTGGATATTCACAATGGACTGCAAGCATTTGAGAGTAGTGATAGCCTGGCGTCTCACATTTCTGCCACGAATAATCGCTTGGAGCTTGACTATTCCCTTCAATGCCCTCAAAGCTTTTCTTGCCTGCAACCCTTGCTCTTATTAATTTACCAAAAGTGTATTGTGCACCAAATTTCTAAATGGTTACAAAGAGGAAAGCACAAAAATACTTACAAGGTAACCCCTGAAAATAGATTGGATCTTAATAGCTGCAAGTTCCAGGATCTCCCTCTCACGTTGACGAGTAGATTGAGGGACATACATTTTAATTTCAATTGCTGAGTCTTCTTCTATTTCTGTTTCACATTCTTGGGTTAATTGAGGTGTTCCAGTAAGCCTCACAACCTCAGATGCAACATGAGCAGCTGCTACAGCTGCTTGCGCGGCAGGAGCTGTGACAATGGCTACAGTTACAGCATGTTTGCTTTGTTCTTCCTCTGCTTCAATCAGTGTTCTGTCTTTTGTGGGTAATGAGGCTGCGATGGAGGCTAAACTTTTCACCTTCAACCTTCCAAACATCCATTTTCTTCTCTTCTCCTTCTGTTCATCACAATATCAGTAATTTTTTACATTCAAATGAACATTAGTCCAACTACAAAATAAACATCTCTACCTTTCCATGCTTTGAATGTGTGTCTGAAATAAGGAATCTCTTCAGTAGACTGAACCAGCTCCTCTTTTTGGCCATTGAGGAACCATCACTCTCACATAACACTTAAAAAAATCTCAATGATCTGAGAAAATACTAGTTTTATACAACCGATTGTGCTAAATGTTCATAGATTTATCAGTTCATGAAAAAACACGACAAGAATGACACAAAATTGGAGATACAATTAAGTAGAATGCTTAAGATATTATGATTGCTGGAATGGATTTATAGAGTAGACAAAATTTGAGTGCTATTTTCATATTAGAATTCAACGTAGAAAGCTTATATCTAAGCAGATTGTGAAACTAAAGTAACCAAATCTCTTACCCATCTCCTGGAAGTGGAACAAGACTAATCGCTTGAAATCTGGGAAACTAAAAATACTGCATGCATGAACTGAGAAGATTTGCCTTGAATTCAGATCAACAATTGTTTATTGCGGCAAATACCAAGACCGTTGGTGTTGAAGGAATTCTCATCAAAGATCTTTTTTCTAGGAAAACTGAAACCACAAACACCCAAAAAATTGTTGAAAGTCATCAATTTGATGGAAATAATTTAGCTGGTATGTTTGTAATATCAAATTCAAACATTCCTTCCTAATTTTCCATCCTTTCCACTATGAATTTCATCATCAGTTCAGCCTGTGGACCTTTTTTAATCCAAGCATCTGTGTAGAAAAATGCTGGACCATTTTTGTATTCTTGAATAGAACCTCATGATTATGAGAAAATTTTTTTCAGCTTCATGGGGCCTCCCGTCATTTTTTCTGGCCTCCACTTTTCTCTACTGTACCAGACATGTTCAAATGACTGTTGAGTACAAATTTACTAGGCTACCCCTGATAATGAAATATATTAAACCAAAGCAGACCATGTTATATAATGAGGATTCAATTGCAATACTAATACTGAATTCATAATTATATTATTAGCTTAAGTGATAACATTAACAGATCAGTTAAAATATGTTAGAACCATAGCAAAAATTGGAGGATTCAATCAAAATATTAATGTTAATTCAAATTTAAACTTTTAAATCTACAAGAATGTATAATAAAAATGTGTTATGAGTATATGCCAATGGAGGAGTGTAAACCATCCCTTCTCTTTATTACCAAAAACAAATATAAACTATTCCTCAAAAGGAGGATAAAACTGTTTGAGCACTATTATTGAGTGATGTGTGGGGTTCTGAGAATATGCAAAATGATAGGAGGATGTAGAGAAGAAAACAAAGCAGCTTTGTGCTGTAAGGGAGAATGACTGCTGTTCAACCCATAACAACAACACTCATACATCATCGAAAACGTTATACACCCACTTCATAGAAATAAATTATTCTCCTTTTACTTTTTTCACAATAACACTCGTACATCATCAAACACATTACACACTCAATAGAAATAAATTATTCTCCTCTTACTTTTTCCAATAACAAAGCTTTGGCTTATTGCTTGCTTTTCGCGTTGCTGACCGAGTCCCTGAGCTGATGGAATCACAAGGTAAGCCGCCCACAGAAAAGCAGTTTGAGATTTTAATTAGAATGCATTCTGACTATAACAGAGGACTTAGAGTTTTTTATGTCCGCCAAAAGATGAAAAAAGTATGGACTTCTGCCCAGGATTTTTTTGTATAATAGAATAGTGGATGCATTAGTAAGGACGAATTGTTTAGATTTAGCGTTATCAGTTTACAAGGATTTTAAAGAAAATGGATTTGTTGAGGAGAGTATTACTTACATGATTTTGATTAAAGGGTAAGGCAGGAAGGATCAAGGAAATGTTTGAGATTTTGAGGAAAATGAGAGAATTTGTCTAAACAGGATGTTTTTGCTTATACGGCTATGATTAATGTGTTGGTTTCGGAGGGGAACTTGGATGCATGTTTGTCTATGTGGGAGGAAAATGAGAAAAGAATTGGTTGAGCCTGATGTGACGGCTTATGTGACATTGATCACAGGTTGTGCAAAGGAGAAAGGGTGGAGATAGGGTATGAATTTTTCAGGGAAATGAAGGAGAAGGGGGTTTTGATTGATGATAGGACTACTTATGGGGTTTCAGTCGAAGGGTTTGTGGGAGAGGGGAAAGTTGGGAAGGCGTGTGATTTGTTGAATGATTTGGTGGAGTCCGGGTACAGAGCAGATTTGAGGATAGGTAATTCAATAATTGAAGGATTTTGTCATGTGAATTGGATTAATGAGGCTTCTAAGCATTTTAAAGTTACGATCCAAGATGGTCTTGAGCTGGACTTTGCAACTGCGAATCCATTATTGCTTTGCTATGCAGAAATCAGGAGGATGGATGATTTATGTAAGTTGCTCACTTAAATGGAGAAGTTCAAGCTTTGTGTAGGTGCTGATCTAGAGAAGATTTTTGAGTCTCTGGTTGTCAAGGAAAAAAGGATTGTGATGGCTTTGGAAGTGTGTGAAGAATTAGAAAGGAAAGGCTACAGTAGTGTTCCAAGTTACAATTTACTTTTGGGGCTCTCCACAAGATTGTGGAGGTGAAGAAGGCATTGTTACTGTTTGATGAAATGAAAATTTCGAATTTTGAGCTTGATTCGTCAACTTATAGTATTGCGATCCAGTGCATTGTGGAAAGTGAGTGTCCAGGAGGCTTGTGCTTGTCATAATAGAATAATTGAGATGTCCCAAGTTCCCTCTGTTGGTGCATATCGTTTTCTAGCTAAAGGGCTCTGCAAAATTGGAGAGATTGATTCAACAATGATGCTTGTTCGTGATTGCTTAGGCAATGTTCCTAGTGGGCCCATGGAATTTAAGTACACGCTTGCTATTCTTCATGTGTATAGATCAGGTGATAAAGAGAAGGTGACTGACGTGCTAAACGTGATGTTGCAAGAAGGCTGCCCTCCTCATGATGTTATATGTTCTGCTATAATCTCTTGCATGTGCAAGCGTGGGACATTGGAAGAGGCAGGAAAGTTATCGCAAATTTGAGACAATGCAAACTTCTAACGGAGGCCAACACAACTGTGTATGAGGAGATTAATTGAACATGTGAAGGAAAAAACAGTAAAACCTTGCGCTGTTGGGGCTGAAACTTTTTGGTTTGGAATCCAAAGTTAAAGGCAAAGGGTACTACACCTCTCTCGACCTGAAATTATGAAGTTAGGTGTTAATGTCTAAATTTTTTAGGGACGGAAGATTTAGTACATCGTATATATTTACTGTTGCGATCGACGTAGAATTTCTTCGGAAACTATCTGAAATCACACAAAAAAAGTTAGGAGTGAAGTCGGATTACCGACGAATAAAC
>JAWDEX010205120.1:0-11188 GCA_035221805.1 Trichilia hirta
AACAAGAGATTTTTACATTACTGGAGAGAGCTACGCTGGTCACTATGTGCCCCAGCTTGCTTACACTATTCTTCTCAAGAACAAGAACAACAATCAAACCTTCGTCAACCTCAAAGGAATTGCTGTGAGTTCAGTAATTTAATTTAAATTTATGAAAAAAAGGGTAAAAGGATATACACAAGCCAAAAATTAGTCAAATTTACATTTGAACCCTATTGATTTCAAAAATATCTATATAGATCCCAATTTATTAAAAAATTTATTAATTTAGATGAATTTTCATTTTCATATTATAATTAGAGCAATGTTTCCTTAATTATAATTATTTTAAGAGTTAAATGCACAAAATTACCTTTATTTTTGTTCAACTGACAGACTAAACTAAAGAATTGGGGTCTTTGTGAATATTTTTAAAAATAACATGCATTCACTAGCAAATAGGAGTAAGTCTTTGGTGAGATCCATTTATCTATCCAATAACTTTTGACCATGCATGCATTTACTTCAAAAGTCACTCATCATAATTAACCATAACTATGATTAAAAATTAAATTTCATTGCTATTTAATAGTTCCATTTGGGTTAATAGAGTAAAAAATTATGTTATAGTATATAACCCCCAAAATGGATTTTTTATAATTTGGCCTCGGCAAGTCTACAATCTTTACAGTTTGGCACCCCTTAATTCAAAAGCTAGCTTCCCCTCTGATCTTACTGAAATCGTTCTACCTAAATTTTTCTCTAAAACTAGTATACAAGTTTATTTTTTGTTGGTTTTAATATATGTATATATACAGATAGGGAATGCATGGATTGACGATGCTACGAGTGCGAAGGGTCAGATTGATTATTTGTGGACTCATGCTTTGTACTCAGACGAAACACATGAAGGAATTGTTACTTACTGTGACTTTGTTAATGAAAATAATGATACCAAAGAATGCAACCAATTTTTTGAGAAAGCTTCGAAAGAGATAGGCGATATTGATATCTTCCACATTTATGCACCAATTTGCATTAAACCTACGCTCAAAAATTTCTCTAAACCTGGCTCTGTAAGTATAGTTCTATTTTTTAACATATTGATGATGTTCTTTGATAGCTAGTTGTAGGTCAATGTACATAATTCCTTGCTTTAATCTTGAACATGAAGTTTCTTACAACAAATTTAAAACAAACCATTTGTTTTTTCTTTTAGCATATGAACGATTTTAATTAATTAATTAATTAATTAATTAATTAATTTCAGGTGCATGAGTTTGATCCTTGCATGGATTACTATGTGGAAGCTTATCTAAATAACCCAGAAGTTCAGAAAGCCCTGCATGCAAAACTAGGAACGAAATGGAGCGCATGCACCCGGTTGGTTTACATTAATTAATCAAGATTAATTACTCAAGTTTCATTTCAAATTGTGAAAATTTGACTATATCTTAAAAATAAAGCTAAAAAGATATTTAATAATATTAATTTTTACTAAAACTTATTTATTTTTATTTCAATATTTATTATTTAAAACCTTCATCCCATAATAATTTTAAAATCATCACATCATAATATCAAGTAAAGCTTTAATCTTCATTTAACTAATTATTTATTAATTGAATTTGATTCGTTTTGATTTATCTTAACGTAATTAATGGTGTGTTCATGTTGTGTAGTTTTAACTGGACAGATAGCCCATCAACGATTCTCCCTATCATCAGGAATCTTATAGCTAACGGCATTAGATTCTGGGTTTACAGGTGACCTTGGCTTCTTTATAAATTTCTTACATATTATTGCTATTATAGTAAATCTATATGTATGTATAATTAATTATAAGTGATTGTTTCCTCTTCTTTCAGTGGAGATGTAGACGGTAGGGTCCCAGTTACATCATCAATATACTCAATTAATAGCCTTAAGCTTCCTATCAAGTCTGCATGGCATCCGTGGTATACCAATGATCAGGTATTAATTAATTGATTCTCTTTCTTTGCTTTTAAGCTGCATGTTCCTAATAATCGAAACATGAGGACAGGGCTAGGTTTTTTAATCCCCAATTCTTTTATTTTAACTTTTAATTTTCATTCGTAATTTTTAAGTCAAGAAAAATTTGAGAAATATAATAAAAAATTAAAAATTATACAAAATAATACATTTATAGGTAATATTTGAGATGAAACTGTTGAAAATTTCTAATTCCCAATTATACACCAAAAAAAAAAAAAAAAATCAATATGAATATTATAACATGATAGTCATAAAAATGTTCTTCTAAATATAAATATAAAGATGTACTTGAGATTATTGTGCTTATACCTAGTTTTATAAACATATGACAGATAACTCTTTGTAACTAAGATTTGATCTGGTATCGTAGTATTTCTGTTGTATTTTAAAAGTAAAATCAAAAAAATATTTAGTAAAGATAACTTTTATGAAAATTCACACATTTTTCTTTTTTCTTTTAAATTAAAACTTTTGTCTAATAACTCTTATTGTCTTCAATAGACTACCACATCCTAATACTAAATTGAGTCTAATTCTGATGTAATTGGAAGTCAATAATTAGAGTGATGATACTGAAAATTTTGAAATGTCCTGCAGGTTGGAGGATATGCAGTTGCATATGAAGGATTGGTATTGATTACAGTAAGAGGAGCAGGACATATGGTTCCAAGCTATCAACCAGAGCGTGCATTCACTCTAATCTCATCATTCCTAACAGGAGTTCTCCCTCCTACAAAACCGTAGACAATAACTATTGTCTCCTTTATGAAAGAAAAACTTCTCATTTCCTATTGTTTCCAATAAAAGCAATCAATCAAAAGTATTTTCACTATTTACATTTCCAAATTATTACTTCTAAAAAAATGTTAGTAGAAGGCATTATCATCAATTACAGATATACTAATGATTTTCACTTAATTTTAAAAGTAAAATTATAAAAAAAATATTTAATAACACTAATATAAAATGAGATTCACTTTTTTTCAACAAATTTTTAATTTTTTAAATTTTATATCACAGTGAATGTGAAACTACAATAGCTGTATAATCATAGAACTTCAATACAAAACATACTTCACGAATTGTTGATAGTCATTTTATCTTTAGAAGCAAATGACATTATTTTATTGTCATTTACCCTCTCTAAAAGTTTGTTGTAGTTCACTTAGATGAAAAGAATTTTTCTTAAAAATACCTTTTACAATTGCTTCTATATGCTTATATGATAATAAAATTTTAAGTAATTATTTATTTATTTTCTAACATTAATATGTATTTAATTATTATTCTAAATAAAAAATTAGCTAAACATTCAATAATTAAAATCATATGACTAAAACCACTATTCTCATAATACTTACTTCGTCTTCCAGTAAATCATTGTCACTGTCTCAGAATTAAATATGACCTAATAACAAAATAAAATAAATTTTTTTATTTATAGTAATAATAGAATTTATATTTTAGTGATAAAGAATTTATAATAATTGTGTTTAATTTTCTATTATATGTAAAAGTATAAAAATAATTATAAAAGATATTTTAAAAAAGTAAGGTAAATATCTATTTTTATATTTTTATCATCTAAATAAAATATTACTGAATCTAAAGGGGATAATAACCCATCAAAAAATCTACTAAAAATACAACGTATATGTAAAAGTATAATTTGGATTCGGTACTCATCTATCTTTAAAAATCTTTTTACCGAGTGATTTTAGGTCTAATTAATAATTAATAATTAATAAATAAATATTAATTTTATATAAATTAAAAATGCAAATGTCAAAATATCTTCAAAATAATTAATAGGCTTAAATTAACACTAGATCCAAATTCGTAAAATTAAACTTAGTTGCATAAAGAAACAGAACGCAACAAAAAGCATATATACAATACAACATTAAATAACAAAAAATGGCCGGCCAATTTTGTATTTTCACTTGCATCTCTATATGTATAGAGCATATAGTCGATGAATCTCCCAAAAGCCAATCCACAAGAAGCCAACTCCCTCTATTCTTGCCACCCATTCAAAGCATTAATATATAATGCATTTTCCAACCACACACTATGCACGCAAAAGTGAACAATATGAAATTTTAGCTCTAGCTATATTTTCATGGCTACTTATCATCTCCATTTCCAATTTCATGTCCGAAGCTAATCAGGTTGATAGCCGTAACAAAACTCAGATTATACACAATTCCACATCCATCGGTATTTTGAATACATTTAACTAAGGTTAATTTTTGAGTTTGTCTTTATTCTATTAAAACGGTGGCTCCAGTCCTTGACTAGCTTGTACGGTAATGCAAAATTCTCATTATCACCTGCACTTGACGTTTTCTAGATTAGAAGTCACTCTCAGCACTCTACCCTTGACTTAGCATATCTCGATACTCATCCTCGTGCACGGGATAAATATGGCTTTTTCTCTCATTCAACATGTTATATCTCTTGCACCCCTAACAAAACATCAAGCTTTCGTCCACTGAATTTGCCCGATCCAAATATTTTTATCCTACCTACTCCCCTTAAATGCTTGACATAGACAATCTAAGCAATCTTGTGTTACTTTATATTTTGCCATCAAGAAGAGATTTTCTTAGTAATCAAAGAGAGCTTAGTATATGCTCTCTTAGCACCTCCTACCTTACTTTGATATCATTGTTGTGAACCTTAAATTATGCACAATAGTACACCCGTTGCCACCCCAAGTACTCTCACTCAAGATTAGTTTTTCTCATGCCATCTTGACTTGGTTAGCTAGTTTTGGCTTGCCTTGGTTTCATTAAAAGCAAGGCTCCAATTCCTAACCAATTTATACAATGAGACAAAACCCCTTATTGTCATCCACACCCAATTGTTTCTAGGCTAAAAGTTGTTCTCGACACTCTATTTTAACTTAATATACCTCGATAGTTAAGGGTATGATAATTAATTGATGAAGTCAAAGAGGTCAATAATTCATCCTCTAGCATAAAATTCATGGAAAGAATTGGAGAGTATTGCAAATAATGAATATTCTTTAAAGTTAGGTAGGGTTAATGGAAGCTGATAGGATTGTTTCATTGCTTGGACAACCCTTACAAGGTGCTGATTTCTAGTAGTTCGTCGTATATATGACAGTGGATCTGATGATCGTACTAGCACTCTTCTACTATTTTGTTGAGTCCCTGCATAATTCTTATGTCAGTCCTTTGGTATTGTGGCTCAACGGAGGAATCACATGCATGCTTGCTTTGTGCTTTTAGAGCTGTTGTTTTATAAGCTTTTATATATGTCATTTTCATGGTCTTCTTTTTTTCTTAATGATTTTCTTTAAAATTTTTTAATTGCAATTGCCTTTTGACAAATTACATCACTGTCATGAATTAAAAACAATTGAAAAAACCAACCATAATGTTGTAAAAAAGAGAGAATTGTCACTCATTGATTGTTCTATCAGATAAATTGTTGTTCTACATCTTAATCTAAAAAAAGATAACAAATCACTAAAAAAAATTAATGATTTTTTTTGTGGATATTTAATTGAGCTCAAAAAGTAATTTGAAAAATTACTTCGAATACCAAAACTACCTAATAGGCATATAAAAACGTCAAAGTTATAAATTATTTTTGCAATGAGTTCTTGCATAGAAAACATTTCTAGCTCTTCATTGATTATTTTTCTAATAAGATTTTCTATAGTTAAAAGTATAAGAACAATACCTATCACTTGACTGCTTTTTAAATATGTCATTATTGATATACATCTTATTAATCCAAGGTTGGCTCCCTTATAGATCAAATTACTCGTCCTTTTAGCTAAAATCTAATCCAAATTACTAGTACTATTTATAAAATTTTTATATTTTCTTGAACTAGTTTTATAAAAGACATAAATATTTTAAATTTAATGAACTGATATTTTTTTTATTTTTATCTAAACTTTACTTTATAAATAAAAAATAATGATGCATATTTATAGCGTAAAGAACAAGTAAAACAATAATAACTTTAAATTTTAAAAAAGTAATAACATATATTTATATAGTAAAAGGTAATACCATAATGACATCTATATTAGTAGCTTAATTCTTGATAAATAATTTAAATAATTTAACAAAAGGAAAATAGTAACCGTAAATATACATATATACAATACTTCATATTTTCTCTAATTTTACATTTAAAAATGTCTTGAATATCCTCTATAAGTCAAAGATAGACTTTTCTTCTAATTTTTTAAAAAATTAACAAACAGAATCATTTATAATAGAATTTTTAATATTGTAGCGCTTATATTTATTTTAGAATAATTCTCATAATTTCATAGCTCACATTACAGTAATTGATAAGAATGAATTTTACAAGTCAATAAAATATTATCCAAAAACTCTTATTTAATCTATTCTTAATAAATTAAATTTTATCTTCTTGATTATTGAAAACCATTCTCAATGAGTGATATTACTTATTACAATTCCATCTCACATATCTATAACAAACTTATAATCTTGTTGCTTGTTGTTTAAAGTAATAACTCTTACTAAACTAGGCATGTATGAAACAAAAGTTTTAGGAAATTATTTATTTAATCAAATTTTTACTTCAATTAACCATCTTATCTCTTATAGGATACCGTTATCTATGAGTATCCTTAATATTGTCAATTAAAATTTAAAAATTTTTACTAAATTATTTATAAAAAGAAAAGAAAATCGCTTATATAATTTTGATAAAATTTTATCTATTTTTAAAAATACAAGAAAGGATATCAAAACTTAATTATTTTAAAAATTAAAGTATTAAATTAAAATTTCATAGATTATTGTTATTTGCACTTAACTAAGAATAATAATTATTTTGTAAAAAAGAAAGCAAATAAACAATCGTTAATATGATAATTTAAGATTTTTTTTATTTCAGCTTAAAATTACAGATAATAGCATATTTTTTATAACATAAAATAAGACAAAATAATAGTAACATCTATATAAATTAGCTCAGCTATTAAACATAAAAATTAAAAAAAAATAATAAATACCCATATTATTATTGAGTTTGTCAAAATTAATCTAATAATTTCTCGAATTAGTTTGAAATTAAGTAACAATAAATAGATATATTATTATCAAGATTTAGTGCCTCAAGTTAGGATACAAATTTTTCAAACAAATTTGATAAAATTGTTTAAAATTTAAGTCTTATATTATTGTTACAAATTTGACACCTCGAACTCTGTTTATAAAGTATAGATAAAATTTATAGCTTAGTAAAAGACAAAATTGAATTATGATAATTGCCTCCTTCTTACTTCTTTTTAAAGAAAAGAAAGTAAAGTAAAAAGATAAATCGATTTTGGATTCAAGGGTATCTAAGAAAATTTCTAAAAAAATTAAAATTGAAATTTGTCATATCTTATTTTTAGACAAAGAGGATAACTAGAATTGAAATTTAGCATGTCCTATGAAATATGATGATGATGATGAAAATTAAAATTCATTGTATTTTATTCCATACAATAATAATAACTGAAATTAAAAATTTAATGTACTTTTATCCCACACGACAGTGATGACTTAAAATTAAAAATTTGTCATACTTTATCTCATATGACGATAATGACTAAAATTAAAAGTTCGTCATATTTTATCATATACGACAATGATATTTAGAATTAAATTTGACATACTTTATTCTCTATAATGATAACTGGAATTAAAAATTTAACGTGCTTTATCTTACACGTAAGCATTATCTTAAAAAAGCATGCAAATCGAACATTGCAATTATAACTCATGATTAGATGTAATAACCTCGTATGAATCCCTAATTTGACTGATTTAAAGTCTACAATCCGTAATTTAAGGTTCTTAAAGATACTGCGACAGGCATTTATCGCTCTAAAACTTTCAGCGGGATAATTTTTCCTTCAATTGGGGTATCTAACACTCTAACTAGAACTTCTTCATCAATCATTAACTTAAATTCTCTCATAAAAGTCTTAAATTTATGAGTAAGGTTACGTCCTAATTCGGAGTCTCTAGTATACATTTTTGAATAAAAGAGTTTTACTAGTTCTGGGTGATAACTCCTATTGAGATTCAATAACTTAATCTAGCTAAACTACCTAAAGGTATCTAGGTAGGGAAAATATAATGATTCCAGAAAATCAAAGTCGATGACCCTACTTAGAGATACTTTTCTTTGCTTGAAGACTAAGAAGAAATGGTCTTCCTATTCTAGACTAGTAAAGCTCCATAGTCTGTAAGGGAGAGAGACATCATACTCAAATTCTGATGTATGAGGTCATTTTTCTTTGAAAATATTGGGGATTTTGGTTCGTGGAGCTATATGAGATTATCGTCTATGGTCAGAAAGATGTTTGGAAATTAAGAGTAAGAAGGTAGTAGTGAGTTTTATGAAAAAAGAAAAAGAGACTGTCTATTTGTATTCATATCGTGTAAAATTATCGATATTTATGTGAAGCATATCGATATTTTTGAGTTTTTGATGCCTGGTAGTGATACAGTTTCTATAGAGTATAGATGTATATGAGAGATGTATCAATATAGTTACAAAAGGTATTAATATATATGCAGATGTTTAAACCTCTCTGGAATATATATCGATTCAAATTTGAAAAAGTATAAATGAATTTGACACGTGATAAGCTTTAATTGGTTGAGAAAATGAATAGGTTAGAGTTTTTAGAAAGTGGGCGGTTGAATTTTTCCTTTACGACATACGATAGTGTGGTAGTTCTTAGCAATTAATATGCTGAAACTTCTCTGACCATGTCACTATGTTTAACAGAGTGACATTAGAGAGGGCTTTGGCTCTTGAAGTGCGAAAGTATTGATATATACATCTTTATGTATCGATATATTCAGGTCTACGATGTCATTCTTATTCAATATTGATACATTGTCATTGTAGATATAAAAGATCTCTATATATCAATACTTTCATATATCTGTATCGATGTGTTTGGCACTTAGATATAATCTAAATACTCTAATAAAAGTATTGATACTTGGCTGGTATGTATCGATACTTTAATTTCACTATATCAATATACAAGTCTTGAGACATTAGTTTTTTATCTATTCAAAGAAATGTATCGATAGGTAGCCAATTTGTATCGATATAATTATTTATTTTCACTCAAAATGAAGAAAGAATAGTCACCAACACTTATTTTCATCATTCCTAACTAACTTTTAACCTCACAAAATTGTTCTTTATATAAAAGTTTGGTGAAAATATCAGCTATTTAATCCTCATTATTGATGCGCTCAGTGGATACATCACCTTTGCTAATAGATCACGTATAAAATGATGCTGAATTTTTATATGGTTTGTTTTAGAGTGATGGATTGGATTTTTGATCAGGTTTATTACACTAGTATTTTGACAAAATATGAAAATATTTGAATAATCTAATCCAAAGTCATATAGTTGGTGTCTAATTTATAAGAGTTAAGTATAGTAACTCTCAACTAAAATATTTCTGTGGTGAATAAAACAACCGTGCTTTGTTTTTTACTAAATCAAGACACCAATGAATTTTTTAAGAAGTAGCAAGTTCTATTGGTGCTCTTTCTATTAATTTTATAGCCACTATAATTAGCATTTGAGTATTCTTTAAGACCGAATTCTCTATTTTTTAAATAGAATAAACTTAAATTTGTAGTTCCTCTAAGGTATCTAAAGATTTTATTTATTGTAATTAAGTGTGATTCTTTAGGGTTTGACTAAAATCTAGAACAAGCATACAAACTATAGACTATATCAGGTCTTGAGGCAGTTAACTAGAGTAAAAATCCTATCATATCTCTATAGAGCCTTTAGTCTATACTCTTTCCTTCTTCATCTATATCTAGGAAAGTGGATGAGCTCATAGGTGTATCTACATGTCTCCTATCTAGAAGCTCAAATCTTTTTAGCAAGACTTTAACATATTTTGATTGAGACATGAATATTCCATCATTTGTTTGTTTTATTTGCAAACTCAAAAAGAAATTCAATTCTCCCATCATGCTTATTTCAAATTCACTTCTCATAAAGTTTGAAAAATCATTGCATATGAATGTGTTTATGCTTTCAAAGATAATGTCATCTACATAAATTTAAACAATCAATAAATCTTTATCTTTGGTTTTAATGAAAAGAGTTTTGTCTATACTTCTTCCTTTGAAATCATTATTAAGCAAGAATTTACTAACTCTCTTATACCATGCTCTAAGAGCTTGTTTTAATTTATAGAGAGTTTTAATGAGTTTATAAACATGATTTGAAAATTTGTGATTTTCAAAATCAAGGGGTTGTTGTGCATAAACTTCTTCATTAGAAAACTATTTAAAAATGCACTTTTTACATTTATTCGATAAAGTTTAAAATTTTTAAAATAACAAATGCCAAAAGCATCCTAGTAGCTTTTAATCTTGCCACAGTAGCATATGTCTTATCATAATCAATCCTTTCTTCTTGATTATACCCCTGAGCGACTAGCGTAACTTTGTTTCTAATGATGTGCCTAAACTCATCTAACTTGTATTTAAACACCCATTTTATTCTTATGACTTGACAATCATTTAGTTTAGGGACTAAAGTTTATACTTCATTCCTCTTGAACTAGTTTAATTCTTCTTGTATTACTAAGATCCAATCATCATCTATTAATGAATCCTTTATCTTACTAGGTTCTATTTGTGATATAAATGCTAGATTTTGAACCTCTTTTAGATTTTGAGAAAGATCTCTATTTGATCTCTTGGTTCTAACACCTTTAGCTGGATCTCCAATGATAAGCTCTTTTAGATGATTGATTGCATATTTTCAGGCTTTTAGAAGTTTCGTAGGAGCTTCTTCTAAGGTTTTATTTTTATTTAGACCTGCAGCATCATCTATCCTTAAGTAGTTTTTCTTTTCTAATATTTCCATCTCCTTTTTCTTTTCTTTGGCTATCATCTTAGTTATATCAATATTTAACTTATCAAATGTAATATGCACAGATTCTTCCATAACCTGAGTTTTTCTATTATAGACTCTATAGGCTTTTCTTTTGGTGGAATAGCTAAGAAATATCCCTACATCAATCTTGGGCTCTAGTTTTCCAAGGTTATCCTTAGTGTTTAGAATATAACAAATACATTAAAAGACCTTAAAGTAACTACTTTTTAATTTTTTTTTGATAGATGAG
>JAWDEX010205141.1:0-11187 GCA_035221805.1 Trichilia hirta
TATATATATAAATTTATATTGGATTATTATAATAGTTGAAATAAACAATAAATAAAATAAAAAATGATAAGGATATTATTTATTTTTAGTTTACCTTTTCAATGATATTATATCTTCAAATTTGCATGAATAAGTTTTTATTAACAATATTACTCTTTTTAATCGTAAGCATAACAATTACCTCAGGCTCGATCACGTCAGACTTATTAGATAATTGGTTCACTTCTTTTCAGATCAGCTGTATGCATGGTTTGTAATCTGAATACATTATGTTAATTGAGGATAGAGATTTTTTAAAATAAATGTGAAAAATAAGTTTGATTGGATTGATTTCCAAAATCCTTTCTAGTTACAACCTTAACAACTAATTTCTTTAAAGTGTTTGAAATATATAAATAGCAATAATATATTTATAGTTATATATAATGATCCCAATTTTTATAAAGCAATATATAATTAAAATCTCAATATTAAATTTTACAATGTTAATATATAAAATTTGGCAAGATATATTCATCCCAACCCTTTTTCAGTGTTCCAAAAAATTCTACAAAATAAACTGAAATTTTCCTATCCTTATTCAAATTTCATAATTATCACATAATAACATGCTTAGATATATATACGTTCAGCTTCAGGCTTTCATTATTTTTAAAAAATGAGGTACCACGACCCTTTAATATATATACAGAGAGAGAGAGAGAGAGAGAGAGAGAGAGAGTTATGTGCATCATAATTTATACATGTACTTATTAATATTATGCACATACGAAAATAAAATGTAACAAAAGAGAACTCTTGCAGCATGCATATGGCAGATCCAACCTCAGATAACAAGACTTTTGACAATATGAATCTTCCGACTTGAAAGAGAAAAAAAATATAAGAAAAAGAATAGACTTACAGGTCAGTGAGTGAATTTAAATTAAGAATATATATTCTTTTAAAATATATGAACAAAAAATCGTGACTTTCAAGCAATTCAATTATAATAATTTTTCAAGCAAAATGTTTGTTTGTATTATATATATATATATATATATATCAATCCAAGCACCCCAAGAAAATTATCTGACAGCGTCCATCATTACTTAAATATTAAAATACATTTGTGTAACTCTTAAAGGACGAGGCGCCTTGACACACGGTTCAAAATCCATATTGTTTAAATGGATCCCAAAAATCATAATTACATTAAATTAGTACTTTCATAGCAGTTTGATCACATCACAACTATTTTAATACACATAGAAATATCACTTTTGTAATACTTCTCATGCAACAAGCTACTACAATCAATTCAAGCATTAAGCATGCAATAACATTTATTCAAAAATATTTATGCATGCAATAACATTTATTCAAAAATATTTATGCATGAGAAAAATCACACATATGCAATTAATTTATATACGAAAAATATTTTATTTATTATTAATGATATTAATCGATCTAAGACTGATTTCAATTAAAACTTCTCAACTTCAGACTTCACTAATCTACAAACCTAACTCGGCATGATCGTTTCGGTATATTGATACACATTTTAATTATCGAGACGATCCCTTCTTGACTATCGAGGCAATCCCACACTTCTTCGAAAAATAAGAGTTGAGGATGGGACCGACAAATGCACTGTTTAAGTAACTGTTCAAGCGTTCTATCACGTTAGGTAGCGCCGTACGCGACAAGTTATAGTCACTTATTGTTACACCAGACCTAACGTAAAGGAGTGGTGAAAAGATTGACCCAACCACCATACCCACTCCTGTCTAATTAAACCTCCGTTTTTCGATGTTCAAACGTGCAGAGGTCCTATAGAGGGTGAAGGCAATGCATATAGCAGGATTCTCTTTCGAAACTTCTGCGAGGACTTCTGATTCTTCTCCAAATCTCGAAACTTTTAGAGAGGGTCATCTTTGAGCAGTTAAGAAATTAATACTGCGCTCACAAACATTTCTCAAGCCCAGCCTCCTGGGTCGGTAAAACACTCAAACACTCATATTTTCCCTCTTTTTATCTGGTCCTGCACCATTCACTGACTTGAGTGTCAGAATTTATTCGTTGATAATTCAGCTTCACTCCTACCTCATTTTTTTGTGATTTCATGTAATCCCCGAGGAGGTTTTACGTAGACTGCAACAGTAAATCTGTGTGATGTGTTAAATCTTTCGTTTCTAAAAAATTTGAGCATCAACAGTTGGCGTCGTCTGTGAAAAATCGAGCAAAAAGCCTGAATAAAAAATTCAATAAGTGTTTCGTATAGATATAGCAGGGAACACTTGTAGTCACTTTTTCAGGAAAGTAAAAAAAGAAATAGCTGGGGGTCCCCCTTACACAGGAGAAAAAGGGGGCACTTTAAAATTGTCGAATGAGAATGAAGTACTTGCTTACCACATCGATGGTCCAGCCAGCCGAGCCACTGTCAGGACAAAAGGGTGCGAGTCCTGACAGATGAAAGGGGGGGCCGGTGGAACCAAGAAGTATAAAGGAGATTGATAATAGAAAGATTGTGGAATTAGAATGTAAAAATCAGTTGCTAGAAAAAGAGATGATGACACTGCAAGCGTTGGTTCGACGACAAGGGCATGAAAGAAAGCATCATATCGTACCAGAAGCTTCAGAAGTAAGGACTGATTGTATTTCAGGTAAGAGAGGTCAGAGAGCTTGGAACTCGCCTAGGGGAATTGCTAACAGGAACGACCGCTTCACTAGACTGCAGAAAGGGAAGGGCAAAGTCGATGCCTATGAAAAAGTAGGAATGCATGGTGGTAACGAACCCATGATGTCTGCTACTCCTTGCAGCCCTAAAGTAGATCCAAGGATTTCTTCCAGGCTTAGGAGCACCACGATGGACTTGCGATCTTAACTTGACGAAATCAGGTCCCAAGATTACAGTGTTTGACCTGCGAACTCCCAAATGATCGAAAGTTGTGTCAATAAGATACTACAAGAAATTAGGGTTTGAGGAATGAGAACTAGCTAGTTAAGGAGCGAGGATGAAAGGATCAAGATAGATAGATATGGTGATTCCCCTTTCACCAGGAACATAATGGAATTGACAATCCTTAAGAAGTTCAAAATGCCGCAAATTGCGTCCTATACTGGGAAGATCGATCCTACACTATATCTGGATACTTTCAGAAAAATAATGCATATCCAAGGGTTAAATGAACTATAGATGTGTCAGTTATTCCTGCTAACGTTGGAAGGACAATACAGAGTATGGTTTAGAAGCCTCTCAAAGAGCTCCATTGAAAGTCTTTAACAACTAGGCCAAAGTTTCGTGGAAGAATTCTAAGGTGTTGTAAAAATGACCTGCAGTGTAAGCGCCCTCCTCCTATTGCAACAAGGCCCCATCAAGAGCCTTAGGAATTTTATGACAAAATATCACGATGAAGTGATATAGTTGGGGGCCTTTCACCATCCATTGGTACTGAAAATATTAAAGAGAGGACTCTAAGTAGAGAGAGGATGGTACATCATCAATAAACGGTCCATCACCACATACAAAGCCGTCTGAAGAGTGCTCTTTGATGAAATAGACATCAAGGATCAAGTGTTCCTATAAAAGCAAGAGAAAAGGGTAAGCCGACCCAAACGACCTGATAGGGAACTTTTCTCAAGAAAAGACTCGAGAAAATTTAAAAATGCAAACTAGAATGACCAAAGTGATAGAAATATCCGTCCGCCCCAACAAAGAGAAATGGTTAAGAAGCCGGCCCTAGATAGAGAGCGACACCAGGCGGATAGAGCGAACGAGAGAAACTTCGTTCAATTGAATGTTCCTCTCTCGCAAGCCTGTAATATGCAAAGGACAATGGGATCTATGTGACAGAGCCGACCTCGTTCAGATCTGAGAGAGCCAATATTTCAGGCAATCGATTTTGTGATTACCACCGATGTTATGAGTATAGCACCAATAGTTGTTTCCATCTAAGAGAACAAATTGACACTTGACAAAAAATTGGCACCTAGATCAGTTGCTGGCCAATTCTGAGGGCAGGGGATCTTATTAGTCTAAGAAGCATCGAACTATAGTGATATCAGGTGGGCCCACCTTGGCAGGGAGTTCAAACCATTCTAGCAAAAATTATTCAAGATACTCTCTGCTAAATTTTAGTAATAATTTTCATATCATAAATGTTCGAGAGGCCAAAAAACCAAGGAATGCCTTGGTACCGATAATGTTATTGATGTGGACGAAGTGGGTGTGCATTATCCCCATGATGATGTCTTAGTAGTTACCATAAAGGTAGGAGAAACAAAAGTCAACCGAATTCTTATTGATACAGAAAGTTCGGTAGACATTATTTTTAAAGACACCCTCGATGTCTTGGGGATAGAGGATGTAAGGCTAGGAGATCAAAAATCTACACTACACGGTTTCGGGGAATTCTGTGTCACGTCTTGGGGCAAGGTGTCATTACCTGTTACTATAAGAGATAAGCCACAAAAAAACCCACCGTGATCGAGTTCTAGGTGGTAGACTTGCCAATGACTTACTCTATCATTTTGGGTCGACTATTTCTCTAGGTCACCAAAGCAGTAGAAAGTATCCACTATCTCAAGCTCAAGTTCCAGGTCGGTAACGAGGTTGGCATAATCAGAGAAAGTCAGAGGAAAGCTCGATCATATTTTGTGAACTCTTCCAAGTCTATTTACTGCATTCATAAAAGAAGTCGAGAAATAGAAAATGAAAACACCAGTGATATAGTAGAACAGGCCATAGAAAATCGATGAAAAGGTAGCTGGGTCCTGTCCGAGGGCGACCCTGCCTTTGAATTTGCGAAAAAATTGAGAAAAATAAACATAGATAATTCTGACCCTCAAAAGACTGTTCGAGTTAGCACGCACCTCAACTCTGACAAAGCCCAGATGTTAGAAGAATGCCTACGATGGAACAAAGACGTATTCGCATGAAGTTATAGCGATATGCTCGGGGTCGTCCCTCAGATCATCATACACAAGCTGTCAACACAGCCTATGAGCAAACCCGTGTTACAAAAAAGAGGGCATTCAATCAAGAGAAAAGGCAAGCTATTGGCGAAAAGATTGACAGACTCTTGAAAGATGGATTCATTAGAGAGGTTCGCTATCCCGATTGGGTAGCTAATGTGTTCATGGTTAGGAAGGCAAATGAAAAGTGGAGAATGTGTGTGAATTTTATCGATCTGAATAAGGCGTGCCCAAAAGATAGCTTCCCTCTATCTCAGATTGATTAGTTGGTGGACGTCACGGCAGGGTATTAATTCTTAAGTTTTATGGACACTTTCTTTGGGTACAACCAAATAGCCATGTACCCTCCTGATGAGGAGAAGACCTCTTTTGCCACTGATCAAGGGTAATATTGCTACCGCATTATGCCAATTGGTTTGAAAAATACAAGTGCTACTTTTCATTGCTTAGTCAATAGGGTTTTTAAACCCCTCATCAGCTCGTCTATAGAGGTGTATGTAGATGACATGATAACTAAGTCTAATGAAAGACAGGACCATGTTCGGCATTTGGAGGAGACTTTTGCCCTTTTTAAAAAATATCACATGAGGCTGAATCCGGAGAAATATGCCTTTAGGATCGAATCGAATATTTTTTTGAGATTTATCGTCAATGAGCATGGCATAAAAGCAAACCCTCAAAAAGTAAAGGCCATCCTAGAACTAAAGTCACCTTCTACAATGAAAGAAATGCAAAGCTTGGAGAAAAAAGTAGCAGCACTCCACCAGTTCATCTCCAAAGCGACAGATAAATGTCTTAAGTTTTTTCAGTTCATCAAAAAGGGAAAAATGGCACAGTGGACACCAGAATATGAGAATAGCTTATAGATGTGAAAGCAGTATCTCACCTCGATTTTGGTATTAACAAGCCCGAGGCCTGGAGACGTCCTTTATTTATATCTGGCCGTCAGTGCTGCCCTAACCAAGGAGGACAAAGATAAGGTACAAAAACTAATTTATTATATGGATAAATCATTTTCTGCTGCAGAAACCAGGTACTTAAGCTCAGAAAAGCTGTCATTGCCTTAGTAACTGTAACAAGAAAGTTACGTTCATATTTCCAGGCCCACTAAATTATCATCCCCACCAACTAGCCTTTAAGGCAAATACTTCACCGATCCAAACTCTCTCGAAGGTTGGTTAGGTGGTGTGTTGAGCTGAGTGAATTCGACATAGATTTTTGACCGTAAAAAGCTATCAAAGGATAGGTTCTGAGAGGCTTCATCGCCGAACATACCATTTCAGAAACCTTGCTAGTCATAAGAACTCACAACGTAGGTAATGAAGAGGTACTAATATCCAGTTTGACCCGTCTATGGAAAATTTTTGTTAATGGTGCTTCCAACGCCCAAGGTTCCGGAGTTGAGGTCATCCTTGAAAGTCCGCAAGGTGAAGAAATTATGGGAGCACTCTAGTTTGAATTTTTCGCCACCAATAATAAGGTGGAGTATGAAGACTTACTGACAGGACTACGAATGGCTTTACTACTAGGTGCCGGCGATGTTGAAGTACAGGGAGACTTATAACTCGTGATATAGCATGTAAACGGTCAGTTTCGTTCAGCCAAAGCCAATATACAGCGCTATTTTATGCTGGTTAATGAACAAGTGATAAAGTTTTGTCAGTTTAAAGCCAAATAAATCTGTCGAATAAAAAATGGCCGAGCCGATGCCTTGTCTAAGTTGACGTCCACCTTCTCTAAAATGGCCCCCAGGCTCATACTAATAGCCATATTGAGCAGAAAAAACATAAATGAAGATGTTGACTTAGGACAGGTGCTTACTTTGTCTAAAGAATCTTTATAGATGACTCTTTTGAAGCTATATTTACAAGAGGATAAGCTATCAGATGACAGAAGACAAGCTTACAAAATAAAGAATCAAGCAACTTAGTTCAGCATGGTTAATGGCATACTTTACTGACGCAGTTATGGTTTACCATATTTAATATGTCTGAGAAAGGATGACATAGATTTAGTATTGAGAGAAGTCCATGAAGGTTCTTGTGGCAATAATTGGGATGGACAAGCTGTGGCTCACAAAATCCTAAGGCAGGGATATTACTGGCCAATATTATTCAAAGATGCGGTCAAAACAGCGAGAAGTTGTCCAGAGTGCTAAATGCACGGCACCGCAATTAGTTGACCACCAAAAAGGCTTAGCTCGTTATCCAACCCATGGCCATTTGCGCAATAGAGGCTAGATCTGATTGGCCCGCTATTCACGGGGCGAGCCCAGAGGAAGTTCGACATAGTTGCCATAGACTATTTCATAAAGTGGATAGAAGCTGAGCCATTAGCCACAATAACCGAGAAAAAGACCACGGCGTTCGTAAAATAATGGACAATGGGAAGCAATTTGACAATGTCAATTTTTGAAGTTTTTGCAGTGAGCGAAAAATCAAGTTACGCTTTGCTTCTCCCGTACATCCCAAGTCCAGCGAACAAGTGGAGACTGCCAACAAATCAATTAAGTAACTGCTAAAAAAGAAGCTCGGAGACCATAAAGGGGCCTGGGTGGACGAATTATCACAAATTCTATGGGCTTTAAGGACGACTCCAAAGACGACTACGGATAAAACGCCTCTTTAACCTCACCTACGGTGTCGAAGTTGTCAACCCAATTGAGATAGGAACTCCTAATTTTCAGTTTTAGTATTTCGATGAACCACACAATGAGCAGTTGAGGCGGCTCGATCTTGATCTGCTGGAGGAGCGACGAGAGTTAGCCGCGGTAAGGATGGTGAAATATCAAAAAAAGGTGGCTCGTCATTACGACAACAAAGTCCAACCCCGATAGTTTCGTGTAGGACACTTGGTTATCAAAAAAGTCAGAATCGAAACCCAGCTAGTAAGGATTGGTGCTTTGCCATCTAATTGAGAAGGACCATATTAGGTTGTGCATATATCGCAACCTGGGGTCAACACGTTACAGTACCCCGATGGACGAATTATTAAAAAGCCATAAAACATTGAGCTGCTAAAATTATACTATCTTTAATCACGGTATTCTCTCAACAATTACGATTACATGTAATTAGGTGAAAATATGAAGAATGTTATAGATTATTCCAATGCAATAATAATATCGGCATTTCTATTGCTTCCAATATAAGACATTTACGTTTTTGCATTATTTTGACTCAGATCAATAATATCATCTACTTGTGCTTCTATATTATTTCGACTCGGATTAGTAATATCATCTACTTGCGTTTCTACATTATTTCGACTCAAATCGAATATTTTATTTACTCATATTTTTACACAAATTCTACTCAGATCGAATATATCATCTACTTGTGCTTCTATATTATTTTGACTCAGATTAGTAATATCATTTACTTGCATTTTTATATTATTTCGACTCGGATCGGATATTTTATTTACTCACGTTTTTACACAAATTCTACTCAGATTGAATATTTTATTTACTTACATTTCTATACAAATTCTACTCGGATCGGATATTTTATTTACTTACGTTCCTACACAAATTCGACTTAGATCGAATATTTTATCTACTTATATTTCTATATAAATTCTACTCATATAAGATAAACTATCTACTTGCGTTTTCACGATGATTTGGCTCGCATCAGTTAATTTTTCAACTCGTCATTATATGGTGCAGATCAATAATCCCCGTTGCTTAATACTGATCATGATTTGATTTGGAATCTAGTGAAAATATTTGTTCATTTGATTGCTATTTTCGTCAGTATTACTAAAGTCAGATAGGTAATTAGTATGCGAGGAAGTTTAAAAGTGAAGCTGTGTTACTTGCCAGTGATTAAAATATTTGCACCGTTCGTTAGACAAACTACCATAAGATACGAGAGAAATCTATTACGTCGAAGGTTAGAAATTCATTACATTGACTATTTTGTATATAGAAAGAAATGATGAAGTACATGCTAAAAAAAGTAAAATATGTGTATATCTATGGCTGAGGCTCTGGGCATTTCTGACCCGAGGAACTGGGATTCTCGCAAGTGCCAGATGATGTTTTAATATTGCCAGAGCTAGGGAGCTGGACAGCTGTAAGAGAGGCTTGTGGCTCTTGGCCTGTTATGGGATCACTAGAGATAGGTGGAGGTACATCGGTAAGACTCTGAGTGTGTGGCTCATTTCCTGATGCCATAGGAGCCTACGTATTAGGCTCGGCCTCCACTTTAGGAATTGCATTATTGTGTGGCCTCTCCACACTTAACTTTGCAAAGAGCCAGTTGAAGTTCACCTCGGGCAGGTATTCCTCAACCAGCGCGCTTACATTTTTGAGCTTAAATAATACGCTCTCCTTGTATTTATCACGGGCTCGATCATCAGCAGAGCGAAGGTTGGCCTAAAGTTTTCTTACGGTGGCCTTTGCCTTCAGCAATTCCCTACTCCAGGAGGATGCTTGTACTTCTAACCACTCAGTTTTCTCACGAAGCCCTCACACGGCATGTTCTCGACTGCGAAGAAGGTCGAAGGATTTGTCATTTATTTTTCGTAGCGAGTCAAGTTCGTCCTTCAGTTGCAGGATTTTTTGATCTGATTCTTCTATCTTGGACTCGACAATTGCGAGCCTCTTCTTAAGATTTTCCCTAATCTTGGCCCAACTTTGGTGATCCCTATCTAACTTCTTATTAGGGCTCAAGATCTCATTTTTCAACCTTTCGTTCTCCTGGTCTTGAGCAGTTGCGCCATAGATATGGAACTTTATTTGCTCATGTTGTCAAGAGAGTACATGGGCGATCTGTATAGGCAATCGTTAGATAGGTGAACTTAAGAAAAAGGAGAAGTATAAGATTGAAAAAGACTTAACATGACGACGAAATCCCTTACGTAGTTTATCGCCATCTCAGGGGTCAGATTCCCCACCTTCTCATCAATAGTCCAGTCCACTAAGGGTACAGCGACATTGATGAGGGGCAAGAGCCGTGCCACCATTGGCCTCTTATCCTTACCTATGTCTGACAGCTTCAACTCCAGCATTTGAGAGCGAGAAAGAGTGAGGCGATGAGGCATCATTGGCACCAGGACCCTAGAAATCAGGACTGGCGCCTGTTGGCTGGATCTCGAAGCATCAAATGAATCGGATCGAATAACACGTGCGGCAGAAATAGCATTATTGAGCAGTTTCTCCTGACCTTTCCTAATTTTGGGTCTCTTTCTTATTAATTGGAAAGGGCTGTCGCTGCTTTTGAATGTTTTTTGAGGCAGGGCGGGAGCCTTATCTTTATCCTTGGGGAAAATTTTGGGGGCTTCCTGTCAGTACAACGGGGGTGGAGGTGGTAGTTGACCTTTTCCTGTCCCCTTGTTCTCTTAACCGCCGCAAGCTGCTCTGAAACTAATGGTCGTTGATCTTTTTCAGACATTAATGTAGAAGGAAAACAGAAAGAATTAGTACCTTTGATGTCGAAAGTTAGACACCTTTGATGTCTTACCCTTCATCTTAGCTCAGTTCAAGAAGACACACGAGACGTGAAAGGAGACCAGGTTCAATTTCATCAGGTTTTTCTTTGATAGAAGCTCCTTCTAATTAAGAACAATATCACTCAGAGAAGTCATCCTATCTTTTGACTCCTGATTCAGAGCAGGGGGACCCGAACACACTGTCACCTACTCGAATTTTTTTGGGATTTCTCCTCCTGCAACGAGGTCCCATTCGCTCCCGATAAAAAATTATTTGTCCTTCTAGTACTTGATACTCGTTGGATTACCCTTAATCAAATTTAAAGTGCCCGACCTAGTTTATAGATAATTCTATCCGGAGCTCGACGTCGAATTTTTCCTCAAGGTATAGATGTTGGCTACCTTGGGGATGCTTAGGGACTCGTCGAAGTACTACTGTTAAGTACATATAGCTCGATTAGGATCCTCTAACTATTGAGGATCAGCTAGTGTGGTGAAATCTGAAAATATATGAGGACGCTGGTAAAAAAAGACTGGAGCAATAGCCTCACTCTCAGTAAAAACAACTCTTTGTTAAAAGCAGTTTCATCTGGTGAAAGACGGCTTGGTAATTCTTCTCTTTTAGAGACCCTCATTGTCACCAAGTTGTCCATTTGAGATTCCTCTCAGTATACATCGAGGTCACTAACGATAACAATGGAGGAGAATCGATCGGTTTCAAATTGAATCCCTAATTTGTGCTTCAGGATCGAGTTGGTTATTGATCCTTTATCGCTGGAATTAGGGACAAAA
>JAWDEX010205172.1:0-11185 GCA_035221805.1 Trichilia hirta
AATCTTTCTTCATTTTCTTTAATTATCTATTAGCTAACATCACATCAGTTATTCCACCAAATAGCCCATTCCTAAGCTATCTAATCTCTTTAATAAGTTTGAAGAGTTTTAAAACTAGTCTAAATGGCTTAACTACTGCCAAAGCTAGGATACTACCTAGATACTAGTACGAATAAGGATAAGGCATTGGCCCTACTGACTCTTATATTTGTGAAAATCCTTGAGCATTCTAATAAGCCATAAAAGCTGCCCAAGCCTTAAGGGTCATTGGAGGAAGCATTCTGACTCTTGGTTATTAGTATTAAAGTGGGAGAGATACTTGTGGTTTTTCAATCTCAGGTAGAGTAACGAAAGATAACCCTTCTAATTTAGTTTCAAGAATAATCCCTCTTTTAGGTCTACCTCTTTCTCTATCAGATCGCGATGGTATTACTTTTTACAAAAAGAATTTAAATAATTTAACCTATATATACATATGATAGTGATTTAATTTCTAAAACTTGACTCATTTTTGTTTACTGAGTTGGTTTCCAAAATAAATTGAAAACTTTATAACAATTGATTTTCAAAACATGTTTAGTAATAGTTCAAAACAACTTTTTAAAAAAAATTTAGTTTTGATACCAATACAATTGTCATGCTCTTACCTATAGGGTCCACACGTGACAACCACCACAGACCCTTGAGGCATACTCTAAAATCTAAATATATCTCTTAGGCTTGTAAGGCTAATCAGGTACCTGTTCTTTGTGCAATTATAAACATATACTTTAAACAGTTTCTCAAGCATATTTAGACACAAATCATACACGTATCTTTAAAACTTTCAAAAATTATACATCAAAAGTAAATAAGTGTAAAATGATTTCAAATCATACCAATTATACAATTTAATAAAGATGTTTTTAGAATGATAATATATAAAATAATTTACAAACATACAAGTCACATAATCTAAATGTATTATTTTTATATCATAAAGTCTTTTATAAAAACATTCTCAGTGGATAACTTTCTCTAAATGCTAGTCATACTCTCGATAGATACCAATAGTTCTAAGGTTGCTTTTGATCACCACTGCTAATGTACTATCTCTTCTGCACTCGATCACCTAAAACAAAAGAGTGAAAGGGTGAGTACACGGGAGTATACTTTATAAGTAGACCAAAAATAGATAATATACATAATGAATATCTATCTTAACATACATAAGAAGAAAACCAATCAAAATGAAATATTCGAATCAATTAAGTTATTATAATGAAACATTTATAAAATGAAAAAATAAGAATAAAATCAAATTATCAAGTAAAACTTTTAAAATGATCAACAAAATTATTGGACAAGCCATCTTCCTGGCAAACACTCTGATCAGAAGTAAACCCGAGCTGTCAGTGAATTTTTCATGTATTTAAAACAATGAATTTTCGATAAAAATATAGTTTATATAATAAAATACATGATGCATGTTTAATAAAAGTGTAGTTTGTATAATAAAATACATGATGCATGATTTCTTTTAAAATTCTGTCCACCACTGACGTTGGCCTAAAGTAGCTTGTGAATCCTCACATGATCAACCTCTACAATCTTGTTAGTGATCTACGTCGACCCAAATAAGGTCACCTTCACCCTTATATAAGCGTTGCTGATGATGCATTCACCTGTGCGATCTCTCCGTAAGTCCATCCTTAAGCTATTTACTCCTAACTACAGTTTAAGCTCTTACGACTAAGGCCTCCTTGGCCCATATCATATATCAAATAAATCAAATAATAACTTAGCTCTTTGGTTATAAAATTATCATAATCTCATCCATGAGTTAAAAAAATAGTCTAATATCATAATCATGCTAAATATCCAATTTACAAGAAAACATTAACATCAAAATATCACCATTGACCTCCAGACATACACACATACAACTCATAAATCATATATCATAAAAATTATTAAAATATTATGAAAGACAATGATAGCATCAAACATAGATTCAAACAATAGTCATAAACAAGAAGATTCTCACTATAATAATAAATCCAACGCCTCCTATATGATCTTAAATCATTTATTTATAAAAATATTTTAACATTATATAGTATTTAAACATATAAGATTTAATTTGAAATAATAAAAACATAAAGGTCCGCTCACAATAATGGAGAGGATATACACTCCCCCTACCATTTGCACATCGTAACCTCGTCAATTGGTTCCTCGATGCCTAAAATACACATGTATAATAATAATTTTATAAATACTATAATTCAAACTAAATTCTATCGAGACATAAACTCAAATATATAGTAATGATGAATAGTGCTTGTAAATAGTAATTCCATTTTATTTTTCATTCAATCCTTATTTTGAT
This sequence comes from Trichilia hirta, assembly GCA_035221805.1. Taxonomy (NCBI): domain Eukaryota; kingdom Viridiplantae; phylum Streptophyta; class Magnoliopsida; order Sapindales; family Meliaceae; genus Trichilia; species Trichilia hirta. The sequence continues at coordinate 2,372 of JAWDEX010205172.1, forward strand.
TATTCTACCTTCCAAATTCAATGATTTCCATGTTAACTCCTTAAATATATATCTAATTTTGCCTAAATTAAGCCTAAACCCTAAGATTTCCTAAATATAATAAACCATAAATTTCAACTTATATGAAAATACAAATTTGATCTTGAAACTAATGAGAAATCTTACCAAGAGTTTGTTTCTAAAACTGAATCTTTGCCCAATTATTAATCAAAACCATAAATTCCCAATTTTGCTTAAAACCCTAGCTTCCAAGGTCTCAAATCCTAGACCAAATTGTACTTAATTGATCGTCATAGCAAGTTGAGAGTGATGAATGTTGGCTATAATTACTAAGAATTTAAAGAAATCAAGAGAAATGAGAGAGGATTAATAGAATCGTGTGTATGAGAGAAAGAGAAGAAGAAAATAGTGAAGAATAAAAAGAAATGGGAAGAAATAAGAGAAATAGAATGGTTTAAGAGTTTATATAATAAGAGATAAAATTACCATTTTACACTTGAGTTTATAATTGAGAAGTTTCTAGAAGAAGGGCATTTTGGTTATTTTACAAGTAATTCGATGAACGAATTTTCTAGTTCATTTGAACGAATCATTCAACCCTTTCTAAAATTTTGTTGCTTAAAGTTCATTCAAACGAATGCCCCAATTCATTCGACTGTATTATTTCGACCTTTCTAGAATTTTGGTGTCCAAAGTTTGGTTAAACGAATTTCTTAATTCATTTGAATAAATTTCCTCTTTCGATTGAATGAATGCTCTAATTCATTTGAATTAATATTTCTTAACTCTCTGGAATTTTATACTCGTTTATTTGGTCAAACAAACTCTCTCTTATATGCATTTTGGCGGAACAAATTTTCTTATTCGATCGAACGATACTTCGATTCGTTTGAACAAATTTTTTCCGCACATTTGGTTGAGAAAACTCTACATTTAGTCAAATTAATTCTCTTAAATTAAAAAATATCATTCGAATCCATCTAAAAATAAATCACAACTATATTTCGTTGAGGTCCCTTATACTTTTAATTTCGTTGAGATCCCTATATTTTCGACTTTTAAAACACTGCCTTACTTAACTATATTCTAAAATTGACGACTCAACCTTATACTGCTCTAACAATCTTCCGTTTAGGCACAGCCTAAGTTACCAAGCAAATTGACCATATTAACCTTGAGTTATACGATCAAAATTCACAAATACTCATTTTTCTCACAATAATATTCTAAAACAAATTTTTCCAAAAATTTTTATATTCAAATTTCCATATTACACAGTTTACACATATTTTCTATTATGTCACCACTTATGCTAAAATTACAAAAATACCCTTAAATGTTAAAATTACCAAAATACCCCTAATTTTGGAAAACTACTCTGATAGTACTACTCTTACCCAAGCACGCTTAATTATAAAATTCTTGAAAATAAATTATTATCCATACTAAAAGGCCTCGTTAATATATTAGTTCCAACTTTACTTATATAAATTAGAAACTTTCTCTCTCATTCTGATGTGGGACTCGCTTTTGCCCCCACGTCATCTTGAAGCTTACCAGAAAATGCTCTTTGCTCAGGCATTCTTAGCCTGGTGTCACTTTTTGCCTCTTAAAATTGGGATGTTACAAGCCCATCAGCTTTCGCCTGGCTCGTCTTTGAGCCCACGATTGTACTAAAGGAGAATTGACTCTGATACCACTATAATTGTCAGGCCCTATATCAGGATCCCTTACTTGGCAACCGTCATGTATCCTCATATTATGATTACGAGGTTTAGAATCATAACATGAGAGTCCGTAAAGATCTATGTATCATTACTTTCTAAATTATGAAATCCATAAATAAATTTAATTAAGAATTGTAAATAATAAAAATATTCAATTTTATTTTAAATAAATATTATACAACTAATTCAAAATCAAATAACATTCGCAAATCATAAAATATAATAATTGAAATTATTTTATAACATCCAGTAAATTACAAAGAGACCGTAAATCGAGTATAGATAATATATCTGCAAACTTTATACCATCGAGAAATACTTTTTATCTCTAACTGTCTTCTTACTCTATTCCAAATATCTAAAATTAAAATGTGAGAGGGATAAGTATACAAGAGTATACCCTATGAGTGGATATAAAAACATATATTTACACATAAGCATATAAAATAGTTATACAAAAATAATTTTAAGTCATGAACGTAATAAAAATAATGTGATCTTAATAAAACTCATGACATATTATCCAAAATGACTGGACTAGCCACCTTTTCGATGATTACTCTAATCAGAAACATCCTGAGCTGTCAGTGAATTTTTTATGCAACTAAAATACTAAAATATTTTATCCAAATTATCTTCTTGAGAGCTAGAAAATTTTAATGAATGATTATTATTAAAATAAAAAATAAATATACTATGAGACCTAGTCCAATATTTGTCAACGATATTATTCATTTTAACTCAATCCTTAGAGTCTCACGATTTTGTTTTTTATAATGGGTCAATCAAGGACTTTTTAAAAGGTCACACATCTTAGTTCTACTCTCGCCCAAGCATGTTTAACTGCAAAATTCTTGGGAATAAACTACTACCTATCCTAAAAGGCCTTATTAACATATTAGTTCTAACTCTATTTTTATATACTAGGAACTTTCCCTCCTATTCTGATGTAGGACTCACTCCTGCCTTTACAATTATCCTAAAGCCTGCTAGGAGCTGATCTTTACTCAAAGACCTCTATCCTAGAACCATTCTCTGCCCTCTAGGACTAGGATGTTATACTCCAATAGTGAATAATTTGATATGATATTTTTCTAACTTATCTTTAAAAGAAACATAACTTTCTTAGAAACGATTTTATTGCAATCTAAAAGTTTTTCAATCACTTCTTATAAGTGGTTTAATATCCCCAAATGAAATTCATAAATAACGTACTAATATTTGTTTCACCTCTTCGTAACTAGGCATTAAGAAATTTTCATCTAGTATACAAATACTATTGAATATAGGTATTTGAAGGATATTTTCATACTTTTCAATAGTAGGAATCAAGTTAAAATCTTCAAAACAAAAACACCTCATTTTAGAATTATAAAGTGGATAAATGCTTTAAGTGCCTCTCAATCAGGCTGAATAAATATAAGTACTGCTATTTTCTAAATTTTTTCTTAAATTTTGAATTTATTTTTGCAAACATACTGTTTTATAAATTTTTTAAATCCACAATGAATTTTTTTTATGCTAATTATTATTTTTATTGATTTTAGTATAATTTCATCTATGTCTATATCCACAACTATAAATCTCAAAATAAAAAATATTAGCATACTTTTTAAATATTACAAAAAATAAGATTAACTACTCCTATTGTCTTAGATAATTGTATATTCTATTCTCACATCTGTTTTTCTAAGTTGATCATCCTATGGGTTGATTTTCATCTAAACTCACTCTATGTGATTGCTTGTTGGAAGGCAATCCTCAATATTAATTTAATGAATCAATATTAAGTCCCATATGTTCTAATACAATCGAGTGGCATTTATTATACCTTTTATGATTTAAGATATATAGTAAACTTGAAAGTAGTATCACCAGTACTTTAGTGACATTTACCACGCATACCCTCTATAAACACTCATCTACCTAAAGATCGGGTTTATTTCATTTAAAAAAAAATTATACGAATGTGCTTTGTGTGAAAGAGCATTAGTATAAAATAAATAATGTGAAAATAAAATGCAACAAATAAATTACAAGCATAAGACAGCTGAATATTTTATATAGCATTCTTAATTAAATATAAAAAACAAGTTAAAAAACTAAAGATCAAATATTTTTTTCAATGACTTAATATCCCTTTTAAAAGTGTCCCTAATAAAGTCGCTAAATTATTGATATCTTTCAAAAATTAAATGTAAAAAATAGAGTTGCTATCTATCTAAACAATAGTGGAATAGATTACTTAAAAAAAATTAAATTTCAAGTCTAATAGATTAATTAAGCATGAAAAATGTATTAGGCTCTCTACAACTTTCGTAAAAATAGTTATCACAAATATAATAATTTTAAATTTTAATTTTTTAAATTTACTCTTTCTAATATTTTTATTAAAAAAAGAGAGAATATTAAAAATATTTTGCCGTTTTAGTTTCTTTATTAATTAAAAATTTTAACTAAAAGAAAGGAGAATATTAAAAATATTTTACTATTTTAATTAATTTTTATTTTATTTTATTCTTACTTTTTCTATTTTATTAAGAGAAAAAAATATTTAAAATATTCTGCCATCTTGGTTAATTTTTAGTCCTTATTAATTAATAAACAATAAAAAATGTTATGAATTTTTATTTTATAAAAAATATAAATGCATCAACTAATTAAATTATATATTAAATAACACGTATAATTTGAATAAAAATAAAATAAGTACTAAATATTTATAAGATTTAAATTTAGACATTATAAATAAAAAATAAAATAATATAAATTAAAGAATAAATAAGAGCAAAATATTGTACTAATGTGCATAAAAAATAGTGTAAATTTAAATAATATAGGGAACAAAATATCCTTACTTTAAATTAAAGAATAAATAGGAGTTAAATATCCTACTAATATAAATTTAAATAAAATAAAATAAAATTCCAAATTTAAATTAAAAAATAAAGCCAAAATGCCCCAGTAACGTGCATAAATGTAAATTACATAAATTTAAATACTATAAAGAGCGAAAGATTCTTACGTAAATTAAAGAGCAATAGGGGCAAAACATTCTATCACAACTTCTCTATCGTAAGCCAAGCCCTACTCTACAAGGGATAACATGAGATGGTTGGGCTACTACATGCTTAATCATCTCATATCATGTCACCCGATAGTCCTCTTATTTTAATAATAATGTGTGACACTAGTATGTCGAGTGCATCTCAACAACCATGCAACCCATTACACATTCATGGGCTCAACAAGAATGAAACTATGCAATGAAAATGCAAAATAGTAATATTTTTGCTAGGAGTTTGGACATACAGCGAACTATTGCTGTAATACTACAGAAAAGCCTAGCAGTTGGGACAGCCTTTCAAAATTAAAAACTATAAAGTAGTGAGCTAATAAGCCTAATGAGTAGGTTACTCGACCTGGAAGCCAAAATACCTCAATAATATAGCTAAAATATGCATCAATTATATAATCACAGTATCAATATACATGCAGTGCATACACATACATCAACCAATACATACGCTTGTACCATAATATTTTATAAACCTATTAGGAATTAACATAAACAATGATCTCTTTCTTATTCTCTATCTCATTATCACTTGTCATCTATTTCTAATCAATTCACATTCATTTAAACTCATTCCAATCCAACCTTCATTCTATTTATTCTCATCCTTAACTCACCTTTCATGATTTCATCATCACCTATGTAACATTTTAAAATAAATCATCAAATCCATTTGGGCTAGTTATATCCCTAACCTTTCATTCTCTTATATTGGATATAAGCAAAAATAATTTATTAGACTATCTATAATTAATCTAAACTCAATTACACAATATGAATCCACCAATAAATTCTCTAAATCAAATCAACACATTTATCAATAATCAATCCATCCTAGATAACCACATAAATATAAAATCTATATATCATCCAATAAAAATTAATATACATATTAATGACATTTAAATATAAACATACATATAGCTCTATTCACATCACAGGGAAAGTACACACTCTCTTTAATTCTCTGTGTTAATTGGCTCCCTTTTTGAGTGCTCAACGCCTAACTACACAATACAATCACACATAAAATAGCATGCAATCTTGTTTTCATCTACTAGACTACCTTTCTCATAAATAGGTGTCTAATACCCTATTCTCTCTAAGGCCTATCACATCCTATAATCCTTGAAATGTGACCAACAGATAACAAGGCTAACTTATCTTCCTCAGCCTCATATTACCATATAACCTAAGAACATAATTCTTATATCCTATTATGTACATATTAAACAAACATATATGACACTTTACCCAACTTATCACATAATTATAATGCATAAAATGTACTTATTTGATTAGGAACTATAAATGGACTCTCTGCCCAAGGCATATATACGTGTATGTGTATGTGTGTGTGTGTGTATTGATCTCCATCAAGTACATATACATATATATTGATTTACGCAACCATTGAATCATAAAACATAAGTTAAGGCTATAATGCCCAAACCAAACACAACTATGCATATATGGAACCCAAAACCCTTAATAACTATACTTTAATATCTTAATCCACTGGTTTACCTTCAAGGAAAGTTGCTATATGTTTGGATCTCATAAAAGAATATATTAAACTAAATTTAGGAGAGGGGTAAGTCTTAGGAAGACTTAATGAGTGGAAAGAAAAAATATCAATGAAATCATCATATAAATATGCCTTAGGAAAATAAATAACTAAAATAGGCATTTACCTATTCATTACTCATACATGTTATGGGTACTATTATATACAAGTATATATATAACAAATATCATACATATAACACATTGGTTGGTCCATGTCAAAGGCTATGCACTTGATCGGACAGAGGGACGATCCTTACCCAAGGCTACAAACTTGACGGGGTAGAGGCACGATCATAACTATATCCATGGATCGATATTCTAGCACATGCATATGCATGCAATCATATTCATACGTATCATATATAGAGATATATATCCAATATCAAATTAGGCCTCCTCTGGCTTTAATAGCATACAAGACATCAATGCTTTTAGATATTCTCAACAATATAAAACAATATTACCATACACATAGTTATAACTATTATATAAAAATAAAGAAAACATAAGAATTTTCACTCACAATTCTTGTTGAAAATGTTGAATAAGATTTAGATCAATATGGGCTAGGTGATTGTTCCCTTAAAGTATTTATAACATGATATTATCGGCTATCTTAGAATGATAGAAAAATAATATTTTTTAATTAGTGGATATAAATGCCAAATGTGCTCAAATATATCTCAAAATAAAACCTACGTAACTAATTTCATTGAAAATTTGATAGAACTTAATTTGGATCAAGCATAAATTAGATCATGATGACCTAGCTTAATTTTGATAATAAGGTTGCATAGAATGGCCATATTGCCAACTTTTTTAGGAGCACATTTGACAATCTATGAATACGAAATTTGGATATGTTATACCTCCATGTGTCTAGTTTCTATAGCCTTTTACATCTCCTTAATCGGAGTTCTAGAACTTAACTTATATCTACACTATTCTAGTGAAGCCTAATTTCAGGTTCACTGATATTTAATGCAACATATGGCTTATAAATCACAATGGACAACCTAAAGAGTTTTAAAGTTGTCTAGGAACAATCATAAGGCTTCAATCATCTTTAATGAGCACTTGGAATGTGATTCAATAACAATTGATTTGATTAAACTAAAATCCCCAATTTATACTTCATCATCATCATTTTCAATTTCAGACTTCATAAACTACCATCAATACACCCATTATCTTTAATATATATCATCAATCCATAAATCAATTTCCTAACTAAACCCTAATTTAAATATTTAAGTTTATAATATAATAATTAGATCAACATCAAAATTATACAATTAAATTCATTTCATCACTTACTAATCTTCTTTTTCCTTTCCTTTTCTTTCTTTTTCTTCTTTCTTCTTTCCTTTTTTTCCTCCTTGGTCGTCTCTTTTTCTCTCCTTCCTATAACCTCACATTTTTTTTTTATTCCTTCTTCAATTCGGAAACTAACAATTTTAATTTTCTAATAATTCATAAATTAACCAATGGCCTAAATTTAAATCTTGTCATCCAGTGGCTAAGATTATGCCAACTTTCCTCTACTCTACATGATTAAAATTAAACCTAATTTTTTAAATTAATACATGGCCAATATTAAACCAAACACATTAGACAAACAAAGGGCTAGGATTGAAAGTAGAATGAATGGCTACGATTTAAGGAAAATAAACAGCTTGAATTTCATACTTGGGCCTAAGCAAAGTTCATAGGCTAAATTTTCATTTTTGAACTTAAAACATAATTCGTGGGCCTACACAAATCATTAGGCTTACAATTTTTTGAACATAAAACACACCCAATTCTAATTTTAATTTATTAATCCAATGCTCATTTCATTCTTATTTCAACTTAGTTTTAACAACATTCCTAAAACACGGGATATTACAGGCTATAGCCCATAAGAATAGGACTTTAATACCCTCATCGATTGTCGGGATATGCCCTCATGAATAGATATCAAAATATGATTGATATTGGGTTCCACAAACTTCCATTCTCTCTTAGACCATCGCTCATAAGAATAGACACTTAATGCTCTAATCTCTTTAAGGCTGTAGCCTATAATAATAGGCACTCAACATCTTATTCTCTCTAGGACCATAGCTCACAAAAATCAGTAACAATACCTTATTCTCTCTACAATTGTAACTTACAAGAATAGGCACTCGACACTTTATTCTCTCTAAGGTTATAACCTACAAAAATAGGCATTAGAAATGGCAAGTATTAGGTTGTCGCCTTGATAGGACCCTCATATGCCTTACAATCATCAGGGACTCTTATGCATCTCATCATGGTTATCCAAAGTTTACAAACTCATATCTATACATAAAAGTGTCATATATTATTAATATAAATCAAATTCAGTATAGTAAATTTATAAGCATATAAGGCTAAATGGAAAATATTGGCACACAACTCATAATCGGATGCATTGAT
>JAWDEX010205183.1:0-11184 GCA_035221805.1 Trichilia hirta
GAGAGGCAATTTAGAAAAGCCATTGATCTTTTCAACAAAGCATCTGAACAGTTAGAAGGAAAGGTTGACTATCGCCATACTTATCTGGATTTCTCCCAACTTGATGTGAAACTTCCAAAACCAGATGGAGGTTCAGAGACCGTAAAAACTTGTCCTGCTGCTATGGGGTTTGCATTTGCTGCAGGAACAACCGATGGACCTGGAGCATTTGATTTTAATCAAGGAGATGACAAGGTGATATATGATTGATCTATTATTGGATCCATCATTATTTCGTATTAGCTTTGTGTTATGTATGTTTAGAGTTTATTGTGTTTCGATGTCAGGGAAATCCTTTCTGGAGGCTGGTACGCAACTTACTTAAAAAACCAGATCCGAAACAAATTGATTGTCAGCACCCAAAGCCCATCTTACTTGATACTGGTGAAATGAAGCAACCATATGACTGGGCAGTAAGTCACGATCTTATTTATGTTGATTCAAAATGAGTCGATTATAATTTAATAACTAAATTAATTCTTCCCTAGTCAAGGCATGTAAAACTTGAGTAATTTTAGGGATTAAATTCTTGTTTAGCATGTTAGTTAGCAGTAATACAGCACCTTATCAGTATTTAGATTTTAAGTTATCTAATGGATATGCTTCTTTGTCTCTTGTTATAAGTGATATTTCCTATTTTCTTTAACTGTAGAAGAAACATTTCAAATAGGATATAGTAAATTACATGGAGGATTTCCAGACTGCTTGTCTAACTATTGTCTTTCCTGAAGTCAAACTATGAAAAGCTTGGTTCAGGAAATGAGAATTTATTTTCCAATATACTCTTTCTCTTATTGATTGTCTTACTAATGAAACATTTGTTTATTCATGATCTTTGCAGCCCTCAATACTACCAATCCAGATCCTTCAAGTAGGGCAGCTAGTCATTCTCAGTGTACCTGGAGGTAGTAACTTCCCTTGTTTTTCTCCCTTTGCTCTCCTCTAGAGTTAATGTTACTAAATTTGTTTTTTATTTTTTCGTAACCAACTTAACTTCCATTTGAATAGAATGAGAAGCAGGTCCTGTTACATTACCATTTAGATTCAAGCAAGTCTAGATGGGTATGAGTGGCATGATGTCTCTGATAGGGATCTAAGATTCAACCTCCAATCAATGGAATGTAATGGAACAATAGTTATACTCAATAAGAGGAATACATGAATAATACTTGATATTGATTAATAAATGATTACAACATCATTACATTACTCACTTAGCGACAAGTAATTGGATTAATGATCAGGACTGGCAAAAGAAATAAACTAAAAGGAAGGATATCAGGGAATTTCTCAGCGTAGAGGGCTGAATCCTCCAAGGCCAAGAATAAGCAATTCCCGACCATCTTTATCTTCACAAAGCTCCTTTATTTATAGTAATACTACTAGAAGCATGTAACCAAATGCCAATTCAGCAGATCCCGTGCACCAGCCTCCCTTCAACGTCAATCATTGTGTCATTTTCTGCAGTTACCATTTTGCTCCTATGATAAATCTTGCCAGCGAACTCATCAGTCTACCAGAAACACATATCATTTCTGTTAAAGTTGGTTCACTGAGCAATATATTCTGCATTCACTCGATTCAGACGAAAAAGAAAAAAGAAGAGCAAGAAAGAGAAGTTTTGCATTATGATCTATATCCTTGTTTATTATGTCTTTAGCTGTTTATGAATACATCTGTTTAGAGAGTTGAGTTCGTAATTAGTTTGTTTGTAACAGAGTTCACAACAATGGCTGGGAGGCGACTTCGTGATGCTGTGAAGACAGTACTCACTGCTGATGGTAAATTTAATAACAATGTTCATATTGTTTTGGCGGGATTGACTAATACATATTCGCAGTATGTGACTACCTTCGAAGAGTACCAAGTGCAGAGATATGAGGTCAGTACTCAGTTTCATGGCACTGAAATGCATTTAAAGCAATGTTCTTATCTTATTGCTGAGGTAATCTTCCCAACATTGTCAGACCATTACATGCAACACGCTTAAAGAATTCATCAGTCATTCAAACTGCAAAAAGTATTGTCTATTATGATATACTCGTCTCTCTGCACATGCACAGAACTACAAACAAAGAACACAAAATGTTTGGAAACACCATTGATACCTGCTTGTGGAACTTTTTTTTTTTTTTTGGTTCCTCAGGGTGCATCAACACTGTATGGTCCACACACGCTCAGTGCCTACATTCAAGAGTTCAAGAAGCTTGCTAGAGCTCTTGTCAGTGGCCAATCCATCAAATCTGGCCCACAACCCCCAGATCTCCTGGATAAACAGATAGGCTTACTCACTCCAGTTGTAATGGACTCAACCCCTGCTGGTGTAAATTTCGGTGATGTCAAGTCTGATGTTCCTCAAAACTCTACCTTCAACAGAGGTGAAATTGTGACTGTTGTCTTCTGGTCAGCCTGCCCCCGAAATGATCTCATGACTGAAGGTACATTCTCTCTTGTGGAAATTCTCCGTGGAAAAGAAACTTGGGTTCCAGCTTACGACGATGATGATTTCTGTCTTCGCTTCAAATGGTCCAGACCTTCAAGATTAAGTCCACAGAGTATGGCAACCATAGAATGGAGAATCCCAGAATCTGCTCCTCTAGGTGTGTACAGAATACGGCATTTTGGTGCCTCGAAAGGCCTGATGGGATCAATCCTCCATTTCACTGGTTCGTCTAGTGCTTTTGTTTTAGCATGAGAAAACCCCAATTTTCACGTATTGTACTTTGTAAGCTTTATCATGTGTTATATATATATATATATATATATATATATATATGACGTTGAACTTGTGCTTATCCTGTTATGCCTGGTACAAGAAGTTAACTCTAGGTTGATCAGAACTGCGGTTAAATTTTTTATCCTCACAGACGTTCACTTCTCCCTGTTTGCATTGTTTCTGTAAATCTGATGCACTAGCGACACAAGTGTAATGTAATTGATTATTAGATTTATTTACCAGTTTTTCAAATGCACAAAAAATGTAACATTTAAAATCAGCAATATGGATATTATAACCAAAAAACCAAACGACATATATTTGATATAAGATTGGTTTTAGAAATATAAATTTTTGTACAAATTGTACATAAATTGATGTGGCATGATAAGATTGATTAATATAACTAATAATAATAAATTATATAGACTAAATGAAAATTAATTGTATATATCAATTATATAAAAGGTTTATATTTCTAATATTATTCTAGATATAATATTTATATGATTTACTCAAGTGTTGGGGTTATAATTTTTGAGTTTGGAAAATATAAATTTAATTTAATGTTTTTATTTGATAAAATAATTTCAACAAATTATTTTGGTAAGAATCGCCGAATAAGTTGTACAGACCACCAGCAGAAGTCCTTAGGGCTTAGGCCTGATTTTTACAGACCGATGCATCTTATTGCCATTATGGGCTTTATCTTGATCTCAAGATGGGCTTTATCATGCAGAGCTCCATTCCCCGTCGTCATTGGTCAAGCATCAATTCGTGCTCTAGTAAACGACTCTGAAATTCTCTCGGAATTTGAAATTTTCGTGCTTTTCCGGTCAACTGCCGCAACGATGTCGGTGCAAGAGTATCTAGACAAGCACATGTTCTCTCGCAAAATCGAAGACGCTGTCAATGCCGTCGTCAGAGCCAAATCTCCCCATCCCGTCCTCTTCATCGTAATTCCTATTTCTCTTCTCTCTCTTTATTACTATCATCACTAAATTTTCTCAAGTAATTTAATTTCTTTCTTTTTGGTGTGTATATTTTTTTAATCACAGTCTAATCACATTCGAAAAGCGATCCCGTCAGTGATAACGAAGATAAAAGCAAGACAGATATTGGACGGCCGAGGGATTCTAACTGTTGAAGTCGACTTGTTTACCAATAAAGGCATGTTTGTAGCTTCTGCTTCTATTGGTAATCCGTCCGGAATGTAAGTTTCATTATTAATGGCAAAATTTAAAAAATTTTCATTCTATTTTTTATGCCAGAATTCTACGAATATATTGTATGGACAACCAGTTTTTGGAAATTGGAGCTAAAATGTTTGTAAAGAAACGTATATTGGATTTTAAAAGTCTGGAAACAAGTTCAATTGCCGAAATCTAGACTTAATTTCTGTACCTGAAGGCTGAATTGCCTTTTTATTTATTTATTTATTTAATTAATTATTTATTGATTATGAAATTATACCTTACACAAAACAAATTAGTTAGTAGATTTTATTTTCACCTGGCACATGGCATTACCCAAGTTAAAAATTCTGGAATTGATAATAATTGAATTCGAGGTATGAAGCTTTTGAACTCCGTGATGGAGACAAGGGAGTCTATCTTGGAAACATTGTGAATAGACCTGTTAAGAACATCAATGAAAGGATATCTGAAGCATTGATTGGTATGGATCCGACTCTTCTGTCTCAAATTGATCAAGCCATGATAGAATTGGACAAAACAGAAAAGAAGTTAGTCTTTTATTATTATTATTTTTATTTTTATTACTTCAAAATGTAAGTGGGCGTTTCTTTTTTTTGCATGATGGTTAAGTATATGGCAGTTTTGATGGTAATGGATGATACCCATTTAATCATGCATCTGAATACTCGATCATATTGAAGTTTCTTGTTCCCAGAACAGGAGTAGGGAATCTATTATTTAAGTCATTCATATCTAAAGGCTTTCTGTCTCTTTGTTTGTCATCTTGGAGGGTGAATTTGGAGCCACTGCTATATTAGCTGTATCAATTGCAGCATGTAAAGCAGGGGCTGCTGAAAAGGTGGCATGAACTTCCGTCAATATGGATGTTCAATAGTTTCACCTGTTTATACTGAAAATCTGCATTCTTTTCTTAAATATCTGACAAAGAAATAATCATCAGGTTCCACTTTACAAGCACATTGCTCAAATTTCTGGTAAAACCAACCTGACTCTTCCTGTCCCTGCCTTCACGTTATAAGTGGTGAGAAGCATGCTGGGAATAATCTGGCCATTCAAGTATACTTTGTTAACGTTTCATTATTTCCATGCATTTTATTGTCTTGTTCTGGATAAGTTGTACTAAATATTCATTGAGGTATCTGATAGCTTCTGAATAGATGGTGCTGGAACTTTTTTGCATTTATATGACTTGTCACTTGAATCAATCTGGCTTGAAATCGCATCAGGAAATCATGATTCTCCCAACTGGAGCAAGTAGATTTGAAGACACACTGCAAATAGGTTCCGAAATGTATCGTCACTTGTAGGTGATTTGTTATTCTTCTCAACTGACTGGGATTTCTTTTTCAAATGTCACAAGAATCTCAAATGGCTGATTTGTTTTGCATATATATTATTAAAGTCATAAGTGTTAAAATTCAGTGTAGATTTCCAACATTAAGTTTCTAAAAGAATGAACATTTGTACAGACTTTAACTAAATATGTTACAAATTGTTTGTACATTATTGTTTCATTTGTTTAAATGACCAAACCAGTGTTCAGCTCTATAATGGTTCAGCCTCTGTATCTGCTCTGTTGATCTTTTGTGATAAGAATGACATTCCATGCATTCACTCGTTGATTTTAATTGCTGTCATAAAAAGGACAGGCTGTTATTAAAGAAAAATGTGATGTACATGGATGTAATGTTGGTGAAGATGGTGGTATGGCTCCAAACATCTCTAGGCAAGTTTTCCTTTTATGATGTTTATTGATGGCAGTCTTATGCTTTTAGGCAAATGCACCCTATCCTCCTCCCTTATCCTTTCCCAGTGGTTCAAAGGTTGGTGTTATGCATATGTCATGTTTTTTATCAATTTGATTATGCCCTGCTATTTCTGTTGGCAGCATAAGAGAGGGATTGGATTTTGTTGAAGAGGCCGTCAGCAGAACAGGATATAATGAGAAGATAAAGATAACCATTGATGTTGCTGCAACTGACTTCTGCAAAGGTAAATAACTCCTTCCTCCAAATGGTCTCACTATAATGATAGCATGCACAATATGTACAGTGTCCTTTTTCTGCTTGAACAGAAGTAATGGTGTTATTATTGCTTGAGAGCCACTTTTTGTATCATTATGCACAAACAGTTGACTTATATATTATCATAAGGTGCTAAATTGAGCAGATAATTGTTGTATGTTGTACAGCTTTGTATGATGGATATGAGAGCTCGTATATCTTGACCACTGTCCATCCAAGTGTATCTTGCTTGTTAACAATTGGGAATTTTCTTTTAATTTCTTGTTGATAGAGGTGCAACGTATGATATAGAATTGAAAACACTGAACAAGTCAGGGCAGAATTTCAAGTCAGGAGAGATATAATTGAAATGTACAGAGAACTTTGTACTGGAATATAAGTCTCTTTCTGCATATTTTCTTATCGTTTTTGATGCTTCCTATTTCCAACAATATTAATGCTCAATTCTTTCTCCTATTCTAATTGTGTCAAGACTACCCCGTTGTATCAGTCAAAGATCCATTTGACAAAGAAGACTGAGAACATACCAACTGTATTTCTGGTCTTGGAATTTTTCGGGTTTATTCTCTGGTTCCTTGCAATGAAATTTATTTGTATATATACTCCGTGTCCACCGGATCAATATTTGTGTAGAAGTCATAGAAACAGACATTTTAGGTCCTGCTTTTTGGTTCTAAGAGTGCTAGTAGGTGGTCTGCCTGCTCCCCTTCTTTACCTTCCATCTGAAACTTCTGTTTGGGTTAATTTTATTATTCCATGATGCTTCTTTTCTATGACCCAAAAAATAACATTTCATGAGGAAAATCTGGTTAGGGCATGGTCTTTCAATGTAATTTGAAATGTTCAGTTGGTGTGTTGGATGACCTCCAGAATTTCTCAAGATTTCATTTTTTTCTGTATTTGGCTAGGTCTGTTTAGCATAGGGTGATTTTGCAGGTAGTTGGAGATGACTTGCTGATGTCCTATCCAAAATGCATAGAGAGAGCAATTCATGAATCCACTTGCAGTGCTCTTCTTCTCAAGGTATATGTTCAATCTTTGGATGAAATGTAAAGATTTTGTTGTTGTGTGCTTATTTAACATCATACTGCCAAAGTGCTTTTTCTTTCCCACTTTAAATGTTTTCTTTATATTATTTATTAATATACGTTGCTTATGTTAACAATATATACGTGTACATAGATCGATATGTGATTTGGGATGAAAAGAGGACACATTTTTTGCAATGTACTTTAAACTTTGATCAGCCAAAAATAATGTTTATCCAAAATCCTTCAAGCAGATCTTGAAGTCTGATAATTTTAATGGTCTCAATTCAGATTAATCAGATTGGAGTGGTAACAGAGGCCACTGAAGTAGTGAAGTTGGCTAATGATGCACGGTGGAGAGTGGTGCTATCTCATAGATCTGGGGGAAGTGAAGATTCTTTTATAGCAAATTTATTTGTTGGCCTTGCCTTTGGTCAGGAGAGCATCTGGCAGAGTATAACCAGGTCCACATTTTGATTGCCATTATTCATTTTACTTTATATTATACTTCTGCTTTGTGATTTGGACCAAGAAAATAAGGAGACAATGAATCTCTTATGTTTTAAAACCATGTATTTCCAATAAGCTGTTCTGTATTAGAAGCTAAAAGGTGTGAAATTAAAATATTTGACTTTCCATAAGTAGATCCATTCTTGGAGTTTGTAAGACACTTGAGTTTATACTTGGTGAGCTACATTGCAATGTTACAACATTCTATAAAGTTGTATACCAGTTTCACCAGAACACAATACGGCTGCAACCTAAAGTGTTCCCAGGCTCCCAAAATTGCAATATATTAGTCTTAAATTGAGATACAATGTGAGATGGTTGTGATATGAATTTAGGCCTAACTCTACATCAAAAGCTAGTTTGTAAAAGAGGATTAGCAAAAAACACATACAAACCTCAAAGGAACTCCCTCACTAATCGATTTGGGACACATCATAGCTAACCCCTTTTAGATTGGACATACGTATAAAGGGAACTAGTTCATGGGCCCACCGACCAGACAAAAGATCTCCCTCACTAATTGACATAGGACACATTATAGCCAATCCCATTTAAACTGCACACATACAGAGAACTAATCCATTGGCTTGCTTACTTTTGAGATGGAGTTATGGTCAGGTTCATATCAAGGTGGTTAGCCTGCCCTTTGCTCTCAACCCTTCCCTGATTCTAGCATTCTTTATCATAAACTAATAGCCCATGTTTTCTTGCAGTTGCTCCGTATTGAGGAGGAGCTTGGTGATCAAGCTGTTTATGCTGTTGAAGATTGCGGGCGGTCATCCTAATTCCATCAGATGGTTTGCGTGCAGTTTTCTTTTGATGACTGAGCCTTTGATAATTATCTTTGCATATTCGATGATTTGGTGGTTTCTTTTCGTTCTTTGTGTAATATATATCCTTATTCCTTTATTTTCTTTCATTTTTTCCTTTTCCTTTATTTTTTTTTTCTCCCTTTTTGGAGAAATACGTAGATCCACCGACGAGAAAAAAATTTCAGAAGAAGACCGACAATTTAACAGGGAGAAAAACGTCGAATTTTACTGATTCACTGTGTAAAAAACGTTGTTATTGGTACACAATGATATTTACTGTCAATTACAAATTGATAATGTACATTTATAGTTGCCCTACAGATTCTCTATCCCTTCTCTTTCTTGATTTTGCAACTTTTAATGCAGAAGAAAGGTGATGTATGCTGCCTGGAAACAGGCAAGGCCACAGGCTGGAACTGACCATAAATAAGCAACCCCAACGCATGTTACATAGTTGGTCTTGGTGATTCTCAGTGATTGCTGTCATATATTGATTTCGACAATTCTTGAAAAATTGTTGCTGTGTTTGATTTGTTGTCACTATTTTCTATTTAGATTTGGATCGATTCGGCTTTGCATTGCAGTCTCATAGTTTTAATTCTTTCGCTTAGCGAATCGAACGTACGAAATATATGGAAAAAGTCTCACGTAGGAGGAAGAAAAGAGTTTTTGGATATATAAGGAGGGGAACATGATTATTTAAGGTCCAAATCAGGATTTATATGGTAATAACCCATAATCTAAGAATACCGTGGAAACTACAACTTATCTGTTAATAACATGTCCTTATGGCAGTACTAAGATAATTTACCAGCTCTACCAATCTTTTTCTAACAGGCAAAATTTTAGTAGTAGAGCTTGTCATTTAATAATTTTTAAATTTTAATTAAAAAATATACGCAATTTATGGCCAAATAATAAAAGAATTTATGCAGCATTAGAAGTCGACCAACAAAACAAAAGCTATAATAACAAAAGGACTCTTCTCCATGTTCCTCTCCTTAACCTCTTAAAATCTTCACACGGATGAACCTTGTTCATAGAGACAAAACCATCTTCGTTTTCTTCACCTATTTTCTGATGAAGAAGAAGAAACTAGCCTTCAATCAAAAACCATTCTCTCCATCTCTGCAGATCTGCCATTGTTTTCTTTCTCCGTCACCCATCAATCTTAACGTTAAACTCTCAAAGCCTTAACCCATCTATATCTGTTTTAACTTCTTTTTCTCCTTTAAATTAGAAAAAAAAAATCCATGAAAATCTCTTTAAGATCTCTGCATCTCCAACTCATCCAGCTATGTCCGAGAAAGAATCAAAAATGAAGGCTTCCGGTTCAGGGAGACTTTTCACATTAAGTCTTATAACAATCTGGTAATCCTCCAACATTGGAGTTATATTACTGAATAAATATTTGCTTAGCAAATATGGATTCAAGTGCCCAATTTTCCTTACATTGTGTCATATGTCGGCTTGTTCTTTGCTGAGTTACATTGCAATTTCTTGGCTTAAATTTGCACCGATGCAAAACACAAGGTCCTGTATGCAGTTCAAGAAGATATCTGCTCTTGGAATTATCTTTTGTTTCTCTGCTGGGGGTGGCAATATATCGCTCAAATATCTTCCGGTGTCGTTTAATCAGGCTGTTGGAGCCACGACGCCATCTTTCACGGCGGCTTTTGCTTATTTAATGACATTTAAGAGAGAGGGTAGACTCATGTATATCACTCTCATTCCCGTTGTTACAGGGGTTATCATTGCCAGGGGGGCTAGTCTTGACAACTCGATTTTTCTTTCATTTTTTTTATATGTTTTTATTATTTCAATGCTGGCTTTACTGAATTCTGTTTACCCTATTTTGGGACATTTGATTGATCTATTGAAAATTTTAATTGACTATTTCCAGTAATTGGACATAATTCCAATCTTTAATTATTAACGGTGATCATTTTCATAATATCTGTTTGGTTGGCCGCATAATAATTTCCAATGTAGTAAAAAGAATATAGTGCCATATAATTTATTGTTTGGATGATTGTGTTTAATTACTAATCTTGCTGTTTCCTTCTTATTACTTGGCTGAAGGGAGAACCGAGTTTTCATCTATTTGGATTCATAGTATGCGTCAGTGCTACAGCAGCTCGGGCTTTCAAGTCGGTGCTTCAAGGGATTTTGCTCTCTTCCGATGGGTAATTTGTTTTTTACTTTCAGCATGAAAATTTGAAAAATTTTCGTATAATTTGTTATTTATGATCATTGCGAACCATCTATACCAATTCCTATATCTGTTTCTGTAACAGGGAAAAGCTTAATTCTATGAACCTTCTCATGTAAATAGCTCCAGTAGCCGTTATATCTCTCCTTCCTATAGCACTCTTGATGGAAAACATTATCGTAGGGATTGCAGTTACACTTGCTAGGCAAGATGTGAAATTCGTATGGTGTCTGATCTTCAATTCTTTTCTTGCATATTTTGTGAATTTGACCAATTTTTTGGTCACCAAGTACGCCAATGCCTTGACTCTTCAGGTATTATACCTTATGCTCCATGCTAATTCTCCCTTAATTTCTTATTTATTTGCTGTCAATTTTATTATAAATTCCTTTTTCATTATTTTGAGACATAGTACTGAAACTGAAATATTGCCTTCACGTATTGGGAAATGCCAAAGGAGCTGTTGCTGTGGTTGTCTCCATTTTGATATTTCGAAACCCAGTATCAGTCACCGGGATGCTTGGCTACACTCTGACAGTAATTGGTGTCATCCTTTATAATGAAGCCAAGAAGCGAAATAAATGATTTTCGATCTCTCTCCAAGGAATTTCGCCCAAGGCTTAGAA
>JAWDEX010205204.1:0-11183 GCA_035221805.1 Trichilia hirta
GTTTGTCTCAAATTTTAAATATACAATCATAAAATTCTAAACATTCAAGTCAAAATAAAAATTAGACATTGAACAAACTTAAACCTCTTTTGCCTTTTGCAAGTCATTCGCAAGTCTTAAAATGTTACCGTCGCCCTGTAAACCACTTTAATTTAATAACATATTAAAATTCTAAATATATAATAATAAAATTATATATTTTTAAAATAAGTATTTAATATAAAATGCACCTCTTTATGATAAGATGATAATATCCACTCTTGTACATTAGTCATAAATATAGATAGGGCCTTTGACTATTGAATCAGAAGTTCTTCAAATCGATAAACATCACACCTGATAGTCAATTACTCCTGTCTCACCAACAGGATCTCTCTTATAATATTCAGATAATGAGAACTCGCCACAGGAGTACGTTCTAGTGAGAAAGGGAGAATAGGAGAGGACAGAGGTGTAGTATGGACTGTTGAGAGTGGGAATGAAAGTGGGATACGAATTGGTGGGGGTAGAGAGAGATTAAAAACTATTGGAGGTAAGACGGGAGTAGACGTTGGTAGAAGGGGAAGGGGAAAGAGGAACTGTTAGAGGTGAGTAGGAATCGTCACTAATGGGGGTTAGGAGGAGGAGAAACTGCAGAGGGTGGGACAGAGTAAGAACTGCTAGAAATGGGATTGGAGTAAAAATTGGTAGAAGTAGGGCAAAAGGAGGAACTATTAGAAATAAAGAGAAGTATGAACTAATGGAAGTGAGGGACGACGAGCAATCTGTATTTAATGAAAATAACTTTTTAGCATATAACAACTATGGTTATCAATTTAAAATGTCAAAATTAAAAATTTTCAATTATCAAATTTAAAAGATTTTTTAGCATATCCTGACCTTCTTCTTCTTCTTTTGTCGACCCAAGTGTTCGCCTAATCTTAATTCATCGATGGTCAGCGTACTACCATACTCACCACTAAGAATCCTCGTAAATTCTAACGATTGAGCTACATATGACTGTGTAAGTTCTTCCTCTATCGGGACTAATCTAGAATTACATATAGTCTTCTGAGAAACAAAATCATTCTACATTATTATTACATTATATAAAGATAAATATTCAGTTAATATTAATATAAATTTTAATAAAAATAGATGATCTTTCTAACCTTAAATATCAGTGCTATCTGATCCTATTGGATATTCTTTAGAGATGAACTCCACCTGAGCATGCACGAAATTCTCCTACTAGTGCGACTGGCACAAACTTGCCTAACAACTCCAACTGCTTCATATATCTAAATATGTATAATAAAAATCAAATGCAATAATGAAAGGGTAAATAATATAAAATTGTTATATTATAACAAGTTGATTTAAAGTATTGTACCGAAAAATCAAAGAAAAAGCTTAATACATTATACTTGTTCTCGGGAATCTCATCTGTTGTAGTTACTCTAACTAATTTCTTCTTATATAATGCCACCTGACCAATCATCACAGAATTGATGCCTCTATATGTGTATCATCATATAATGGATCCCCACAGATATGTGTTAAACTAATCTAAGTTATCAATAATTTGTAATATTTAAGTGTTTACTCATATATGTCCAGACCTCCCCAATAACATCCTATCTACAAGATAGTATAGGTCCAATTTCACTGCATCTGTATCATCTATATTGTGAAAGTTTAATGTCTCAAAATGTTAATCCAACTCTCGCATAGTAAACTCAACACGACCACCAAAATACTCATTCAGTAGTCAATCATTACGCCTCTCAAAAACTAGATAATGTTCATACGTCAAACCTGTGATAAGGCAAAATTCATGTATAGAGAACCTAAATCAGGTGCCACCCACAACGAACCACATCTCCTCCTTATCACTGCTATTTGTGACCATCTCATAAAGCAATAGGTGATGAACTAGATTGTGACTGAATTTGATAACTTTTAAATTTAGAAAGTGGCCTAAATAGGTCTGCTTAAAAAGTACAATCTATCCTTATGTCAATTTATATTGTATCCACTCCATTGTCCTCATAAAAGATAATGATGTTACGGTTGCAGAAAAGTAGTATGATGTTAGTGTCTTGAGCCTGGTACTATTTAAATATGAAACTGCAAAATATATAGTTTCAATTTTAATACATAACAAAAGTAATAATAAGAATTATTTAAATATAAAAATGACAACACTTCAAAAAACATAATAAAAATTTTTTTGCAATAACAATACAATTATATAAATCTATTTCTAAAAAAGTTTATTAAACAATTACCAAATATCTATACGCATTATTTTTTCTTAGATATCACATTACATATATTCATACATAACAATATTATAAGGGGTTTAGTTATAGCAAATTTCATAAAATAAAAGAAGCATAGATCATATCATGCTGCACTCTCACAATTAATATATTTCATACTCTCAAAAAAAGTGTAAAATTTACTCTCGAAATTAAAACAAAATTACACTCTCGAATTTTAACTCTTAAAATTATTATATTTCACACTTTTGACATAGGTCTATTACTAACTCTCGAAATATGTTCATTATCGCACCTAAATTCTATCATTTTTACTCTCGTAAAATTTTAATTCTCGAATTTTTAAAAACAACTCCTGAAAATTTTTAATTACACACTCGAAATTGGTTATATCGTCAACTCTCGAAAATTAATTTTAACTCTCGAAATATTTAATAGAATCATCACTCTCGAAATTTGTTCACAACAAACTCAAACCTGGTTAAAGCATATTTTCAGACTGACCGTTCAATTTCAATGGCAATTCTATTCCAAAAAATACTATTTTCAGTCCACAAACACACATATTCTCAATTTTATACATTTCAATTAATACAAAATTAATCTATTCTAATCAATCACTATAATATGATTAAATAATTTTAAAATAACAGAAAAATAAACAGTCTTTTTGAATTTATAATTTAAGACTAAATAAATATTTTAATTATTGTTATGATAGTATTGAGTTCGAGAATAAATATTTTTAATAAATTTAAATTTTTTATAATTATTTTGAGTTCGAAAGTTAAAATTGAGAAAAGTGAAAAATGGGAAGTGAGAAATTTAATCTAACTTAAAATAAAAAGGGCTAAATTGATTTAAAAATTAATATTTAGTTAAATATAAAATTAGTATTTAAATAAAAGTAAATTTAAAATTAATTATTACGGAGAGATTAAATATGATAATTTTTCTTTTTTTATACGAAAAATGAAATGAAAATCTTGTGGATTCTCTCTTAAGCGTGAACGACACTCAGAGTTTGAAACATACCCCAGTACTTATTTTGTAACAAGCACACGTGACTGGGCAGCAGAGATGGGTATTTTTAAATTAATTTAATTAAAATAGAATTAAATTCTTATAGTTTGTAATTTAAATTAATTTAAAATTTTTTAAAATTAATTTATGAATTAATATTTTTTAAATTATTATTTATAATATAAATTTTAAATTAAATTAATTTAAAATTATAAACTACACACTAAATTGTTTAATATTATTTTATAAAAATTATTATTATTATTATTTATTATCTTAATTATCTATAATTTTCTCCATTCTTATATGTAATAATATTTAGAAAAAGTACTTACAAAATAATTAAAAATATTGTTTATAAAATTATTATTTAAATATTAATAAAATATTATAAAAATAATAATAATAATAACTATTATAATATCAAATTTATAATATAATTTAAATTATGAATTTAAATCATTTTAAATTATATTTTGCAATTTAAATTAAATTAATTTATAATATTTTAATAAATTAAATTAAATTAACTTCAAATTGTAATATACAAATCGATTTGAAATTCAACTCAATTCAAATCGCGCGTGCCCATCCTTACTTCTAAATTGCTTCATTTACCTTACTGCTGTCAGTTTCCGTTAAAAACACGTTTAACCCTTGAGGGAAAGAATGTAAAATAGTTCTTCTCTTCACACCGTGCAAGCAAAATGTGCCGTGTTTAGAATTTATCATGCTTTCGAGTGATGGAATATCTTTGACGTCCATGTTTTGGTGGCTGAGAAATGGGCTTTTGCAGACTGTTATTGTGGCTAGGAACCGGAACGAAAGTGATGGCGTTGGAGGAATTGGATAGAAGCTGTGGAGGTTTATTAAGATGATTTAGTTTAGTTTAGTTTGTGTTGAGGAATTTGTGGGTTTGTGACCGAAAAACGGCGATCATTGGAGGCAGCCAATGGGGGTGGAGTTAAGGCCACGAAGACTGGTGACTTCCAATCAAATTTAACGCTTCATCAACGTTTCGGGGACAGAGATTTGACAGTAGGGTTTAAACGAGGCAGTTCCAAAATGTTAATGTATCTGTCATGTGCCAAAAACCATAAGAGATGGGAATAATTCCCCCTTCCTTACTGCAATTTGAGGGGATTAAAATATATAAAATTGAAATGAAAGTAATTGTAATTTAAGAAAATATTCTTTTTATTATTCTAATTTTTTTTAATTCGATCGATTAATGCTACATTTATAAAGTCACAACAAAAAATTAATGACTTAATTAAACTTTGTCACAAAAGTCAAATCATTATAATTTGATTTATTTATTTAACCTTGTTACTAACTTGCACAAAGACCATAATTTTATTTGAGATTTGATATCATTCATCTTGGATAATGGTATGGTTTTCATTCAGAAGTAGGAAACAAGAAATGAAGAAATTTTCAAGTTAAACGAACACATTAGTCATAATCAGTTTTTAGTACTAAACTTCAATACGATTATGAAAATTCCATCAAACTAATACATTGCTTATGGAAAATGAAACACAAAAGAAAAATGTCCGTAGTGCTACATATAACAAGAGATCTATATCGAAACCTATGCAATTTCAATAGCTTGCCACTTCGTATAATTATAGGCAAACTCGTCGTCCAAATTCCCGGATACCAATCCTGAATATTTCGATGATTCTCTCAAATGATATTGTTTGGATTAGTTTCGTAAATCAGGCTTAGCCTAAAATTAAAATTAACAATGCGGATTCATATTGGAAAAGTAGAAGTATTAAGGAGTAGTACCTTGTAGAATGATGAACAGCTCTGCTTTCTAAGATTTCCTTGGGGATGGACTTAGAGATGTTGGAGGATTCACGTCCTCGTACCTAGTTGTTCATAGCAAGAAGGAAAACAGAAAGAAAGTATAACTGTTTCCTCAATGGCATACTATAAACTAAACTAGCTTCACGTGAGAAAAGAAGCTGCAATGAAATATTTCATCATATTATATTGTTGATGGCAATTTAGAGACTAAAGGATGATATCACATTTAACAATAATCGTTTGAGACTTACATGTGCTAAGGTGAATGATAATGAGTGGAATTAAGGGAAGGATTCATTTTTACAACACTGGTATTTAAAGTATTTGCTACATCATTGCAGCCAGTTAACTCGGTTGCAAATTCTACGGGTGTTGAGTTAGTCAGACCGCTTGGTGTTGGGCTTGGAGACCTAAGTGGTTTTAAATCCTCATAGCTATCAAAATTAAGCCAGCTTGGAAAGAAACGAAAACATGTTATATAATTAGACAGAAAAAACTGGAACTGACTTACGCGACATAAGGAGAAAGTGGCCTCGTTTTCAACACGACTTCTGGGGCTGATGCTGTTTCACCAATTCCAATTTTCAACCCTGATGTACTTGTTTGAGTGTCAGAAGTAGTGGCTGTTGATACTCCATCTACGATGATTAAATTTTTCTCCCCAGAAGGAGTGGTGATAGGAGATGTAGGCGGTTTCAAATCATCATAACTACATATAAGCAAAACCAAAAACAAGAAATGAAAAATGCTAATGGCAAGAGCAATGAATTTGGATGAGTAAAGAATCTTAGACTTAGCGCTGATATTTTATGTTATTGATATGCAGTTGATTCCAAAAGCATCAGGGATCTCGATAAATTAACAAAAAAGTTTCTTGGTTGTTAAGATGAAATTCCCTACCTAAGGTTCTCTTTTCCTCTGATTAAATGACATGCCAAAGAGGCTCAATTCAATTTTTCAGGGGATATGTCATCATCCTATCATCAACAGAAATTAAAGAAAAAATGAAGTAAAAAATAGCGAATAGCTAAGTTTTGGCTAAGAGAAATTATATCTACATAAGATGGTTTAAGATTGAATAGATTGGCTTATGCAGTGTAAGGGGAAAGAGGCTGTGTTGCCTTTCCTTTTGTTTGAACAGGCTCCTTTGTAATGGGAGCACTGTGTTCCTCATCTATGATGCTCCTAGAAGCTGCTGCAGTGGACCTGTCTGGAGCAACTGGTTCCTGACCATTCTAATAAAACAAGAATCAAGCTGGCTTCACAAAAAGGAGACAATTTCATACACGAGATTATCTAAAGGTGAAAGCTTCTCATAGAACACTGCTGAAAAGAGTAGAACCCGACAAAACGATGCAAACCACAAGGCTCAATGCAGCAGAAACATAAACAAGGTTTTATGCCCTTAATGGAAAATAGTTGAGATTTTTTTCTTAAAATATAATTGTTCTCCTATCAAGGTTCCTGAATTCACTAATATACAGATATCTGCATTTTTAATTAAGAAAGGGAAGAAGTTACCTTTGGTTTAACACGTTGAGATGGTATCTTTGCAAGAAGTTCCTCCATAGGAGTCAATGGTGCATTTGTCTGAGCAATTACTTCCACTACCTTGCACTATGAAAGGCTACGATTCTTTGCCATACATGCCATGAGTTCTGCAACCTGTGATTTATTTGCATTTGTTATCAATTAAATTTGTATCATATATCGCTCAAACAACTTAAGAAAAAATTGACTACCAAATATATACCTGAAGATTAGACACCTGGCCACCAAATAAAGTATCTTCTAGTGAGAGGGTAATATTATGAGTTTCGTTGTACGCATCAGTAGGCCACTCCATTCCTCCAGGTCTGACTATCTGAAGAAGCACTACAAGATGAATAATCAGGTTCAAGCTAAGTTGACCCTGCAGTTGCCAGTGTTCAACAATTTTATTTGCACCTCCTAGAAGTTCTTACAGTTTAAGGAAGACCACTGGCTATGAGGGCTTCTTCTGCCTTCCTTTTCCAGATCAGTACTCCCCAGAACAAACTGAAGCAACAGATGCACATAAAAAATCAGTAATTTGATCAATCAACAGAGAAAATCCTGTACACTAAGCTCTTTCTTCATTGGGATGATAGTAAATATAGCAAACTGTCATTAAAATCTAAGCAGGAGTGTAGAAGTTTTAAGGTTACTTTAGAATAGCTGCGGGAAATCCAACTTTATTTGTTCCCAAAGATGAAACCATAATAAAATGGTTAACTTTTGAAACAGTTGCTGCACACCAGAATAAGCATTTTAGTTTCATCATGCAATGCTTAGAAGAAAATTATAAATTGTATAGAATATTAAGGAAAAATAATCATGAGGACTATTAATAAATGGTATGTCCTCTGCTTCATTAATTTCTTTCAAAGATGGTTAAAAATGAAATTAATAAAATGCATAAATAATAACTAATTCAATGGCTTATACCCGCATCTATAAGGTTTTTGGCAGCCTGGTAGTCAATCCGATAAGGTCCTGTAATATCGAAAACCTCCTTCTCACTGGCACCAATGCAGCATGTAACCACGGATGCATTGCCCAAAGCTGCCACAATCTGACCTTGTTTCTCCAAGTCACATTCCACAATTTCAAGCATATCTACACCTGGGCTAAAGACCAAAGACTACCTGTTACTTGCTAAGGGAGCATATTTGTCACATATTAATACTCATCAAAATATTTGTTTGGCTTATCCAGTGTTCACAGCAATAAAATGTAAGAATCTGATGCTCCCTTGGTTCTGATTTCTTACATTGTATTCCTTTATTTGCAAGCTCAGTATCAAGCTTCAGTTGCTTAAAACTCTGCATAACGAGGATTCCATTAGATAAGAATTTAAGAAACAGTGATAACAAAATACTGATCAATTAAAAGAAGCACATACTTGAACAAGTTTTTCTGCTTTCTGTGCACTCCTGACCCCAGCTCTAACCCGAAAACCAAGCTTCAAAAGCTCCCTGACGTGGATTTGGATACTTTATCATATTCTATAAACCAGACATCAAATTAAAAGAACATATAAGTTTGAAAAGAAACGAAAAGTAGAGGGTCACCTCACTGTTCGAGATCCAACTCGTCCTGTAGCACCAGCAACAAATGCGACGTTGTCATCTTTTGAATCTGCTTTCTTTGGAGTTGCTCCAACCTCCTCCGTACGAATATTTATTGTGCCTTGTAGAAATTCATAACATCAATTTAGATACAAACGGGAAACCGTAGAATAATCCTATTTCTACCTAGAAATAGCACCCCCTATTTAATTGCCGATTATTTAACTTTCTACGAAACGAATCCATCCAAAATTTTTCGTTATAAACATGTAACTTTGATCCTCAATTATGGTTCTTCAAAATGATCTTCAGCACTCAAACACCATTTCTATCAGTCTAACCATCCACATTGCATTGCTCAGTTTTTTTCAATGGATCTTCTGAGTTTTGCAGGACTAACTGGAGTCGGGAATAAAACCATGTAGCACCCTTACAACTAACTCATTGCCAATATGATACCAACATTTCACAACATTATTACAGATAACAATTCGTTTAATTTCAGCGAATTCCATTCGTTTCATTCTAAAAAGACAAGTAAATTAAACCAAGAGAACATGTAATAATGAAAAATGAAAACTAAAACATACCAATTTCAGAAAAAAAATAAAAAATAAAAATAAGACCAATAGTCCAAATATAGTGAGTTGAACAAATGGCATGAAAATTGTTGCATACTTGAAGCTCGAGATTTGAAATCAATAAGCCTGACCTTTCTTGCATGTGGGTACTTCTTCGAATTTTACAGTAGGCAGCAGATTTTTCAACGAACTCATTCCTGGATAGAGAGCTTCGTATAGATGTTAGAGTTGGTGATCGCAATGAACCAATCTCCATTTCAGAAAATATAAAAATGTTGTGTTGTGTTCAGTGCTGAACAAGGAGTTTGAGAACTGAAAACTCTGGCAGATCCCCGTGCTGAATCTTCAATGAATCTTTTCCAACTTGGCACTTGTGCCAATGTCCACTGCATGTGGACATGATGGGTCCCCAACAAAAGCTAATTAAGAGGGAAATTTGTGGCTATTGAAAATAGTACTTCGTCTGAAGGTTTTTGTTATCAACTTAAAAAGAACATATATTTTTGAAATGAATTAACCTAAAGAAAATGGTGGATTTATTTTATTAGTTTAGATTAAGTATTTATTTAATTTTTACAGATATTTTGATATGTATATATGTTTATTTATATAAGGTCAAAATTGATTTTATTATTATATTATTATCTAGTATTAATCAATATTAATTATGTTTATTTGCTCAATCAAAATTTAAATGAACACCAAAATTAAATTTTTTACATTTAATATTTATATTTAAATGAAAAAAATTATTGTAAAATTAAAAACAATCTAATTTATTATTTTTAGTAGTCTTCTAGTTACACTCATTTAATGAATAATGATACCACCTTTATTTATTTATTTTAAAGAATTGCACTACCTTAAACAATACAATTTTTCTAACAAGACAACAAATTAGTGTTGCTCAAAATTTTAAAAATAAAAAGAGTAAAATTGATTTTTAAAAATTGCTTAAAATATATTTTAATGTATAAATAGACTCATTCCAAGAAAACATTTCTTAAATTTAGCATATAGACCTAAAAAGTAGGTTCACTTCCCTTCTTTTTATTTTTTTATTTTTTATTTTTTTAATTTTGAGATCCACCTAAATTAAGGTGAGAGTTTTGTCTATTAGTTAGAACCCCAACAATAATTACATTTATTAAAAACATATTTTAACATGCACATAAAACATAAATTCAATCAAGATGGAATAGAATGGATAATGGATTAAATGTAAGAGACTGCAACAAGCATAAACCAAATAATTTGTTGATTCAATTAAAATTAAAATGAGCCAAAAATAAAATTATACTAAATGAATTAATTTAAATGGTCTTAAACCATCCATAAATAAAGTAATTAACTTCCAAATCAGAGTTTAATTAAATTGATAGTTATATGAACATCCTAGCAATTCAATGACTTGATCATTATGTACAAGCAATTCAATGAAATGATCAACAACCACCTCCAAAAAACCTTACTAAGAAAGTTCCAATTAAAACCTTAAGAATTCCTTATCTATCAAAGAAAAATATAATCCCCAAAACACAACATGATCAAAAGTGCTAGGACTTGCGCACATTTTTTTGACACTCACTGAATTCGTAGTATGTAAAACTTTTTATAATTGTTCTCTATGTTTTTTCTTTTTAAATTATCATATTGTTTTTTTTATTATTATTATTTAAAAAGAGAGAGTTTGCATATTAAATAGTAAAACGAAAAAAGAAAGGAAAAATAAATTATAAATTAATACAAATTTTTGAATAGAAGTTTTTATTTATACAAGTAAAATTTTATATAAAATCTCTTATAAATTTTATAATAAATAAAAATCAGTAACACATATTACCAAACCCATATTTTGTGACAAAAATTAATTAAACCGACATAAATACTCTTTTTAATAAATATGTGTATAGATAAAATGATACACTCCATATTTAATACATTCAGAGTATTTGCTGTTATACAAACATATACCAAATTAAATAAAACTTACAAATTTTTTTAAACAAATTGTATTATGAGCACTCTAAATTAAAGTTCAATTGTAACTACAATCCTCTTATTTTTCAATAATTAGAGATTGTATATTCATACTATATAAAAATACACAAAATATTCATATATCTACAATATCTAATATATATTCATATATTAATATATATATATATTATTATATTTTATGAAATTATAAAAAAAGCAGTATATATATATGAATAATGAACATTTTTTTTCATTTATAAAATCATAAGCTCTAAAATCGATAATATGAATAATTTTAAGATATATACTAACAAGCGTATGAATAGTCGATATATTAGAGAGGTGTTTATATGTGGTTAGGTTAATTTTTGACTTGAAAATTGAAAAGTACGGTGTTTTATTGCAATGAAATATTTAAGTGAATATTTATG
>JAWDEX010205224.1:0-33950 GCA_035221805.1 Trichilia hirta
GAATAGGCAGAGCCCTTGTTATTATTAATGAGTCATATAAGATTATATTTGCATATGAGCATTTGTATTTCAGGTTACATGCTTGCATTCAGAGATAGGTAGAGGTTTATGGAGGTGGGAGTTTTCTCCTATCTCCTGCCGGTAGCATCCTAGCTATAGGCGGGATGTTAAAAAATCAAATTGCGTTAGCAAGTCAAAGCTATTCAAATTTTTGCTCTCGTTTTACAACAGCAGAAACTTGAGAGACTTATATTGATGATTTTATTAACCCTGCATTTTTTGACCCTAATTGTTGTTAAGCAGACGACCTGAACTGGCTTTGATCGTCTCAGTATCTCGACCGCCACCTTGATATGCGAGGCGACCCAATTTTTTCATTTCAAAAATGGGAGATTTGGATGGGATAAATAGGTACAATTTTTAAGAAACTGCTTGAGCGTCTTATCACATTAAGGGGTGTCATACCCTACAAGCTGCAAGCATTTATTGCACCCCCCTAGCCTGATATAGAGGAGTAGTGAAAAGACCTACCAGATGATCATACCTTACCCTATCTAATCAGGCTCCTATTCTCCGATACTCGCACGTGTAAAGGCCTTATAAATGTTAAAATTGCTACATGTAAAGGGGATTTTGGGGATCATTTTTAACTTGGAAAGAAAGAGAGTTCAACTAGCAAAGATCAGCCTTCCCCCATAAATATTTTCTAAACCCAGCATTCCAGATCGGTAAATTGGTCTAACATTCCTAATTCATTTTTTTTTTTTACTTGGTTTTAAATGATCCACTGACTTAAGTGTCGGAGTTTATTTATCGGTGATCCGGCTTTACTCCTAACTCGTTTTTATTTCGTTTCAAGTAGTCCTTCAAAAGTCTTCGTCTAAAGGTGAACACAATTTTAAATAGTCTTTATATTAATTACAACAATAAAATTTATGTGACGTGCTAAATTTTTTATCGGGGGAGAATTTAGTGGTCAACACCAACAAATACCGTATCATACACCAGCCGGCAAGAATTCACACTTGCACAAAGAAACACAGGACAACAGTCACTCCCATTCTCTTATGTCATAATACCACTTCAAAAGATAGACTAAAGGTAAGCAGGGAGAAAAAGAAAGTTTCGGCTCTGTGCTCAGATTTCTCTTACTTGATTCAATGGCGGATTTAAAGGGTTACATTTCAAAACAAGACCTCAAGAACCATAACAAGCCCGGAGATCTGTGGATTTCAATACAGGGAAAGGTGTATGATGTCTCAGATTGGATCAAAGACCACCCTGGTGGTGAGCTTCCCTTAATGAGTCTTGCAGGTCAAGATGTCACTGACGCATTTGTTGCCTACCATCCTGGCACTGCCTGGCAGTATCTTGAGAAGTTCTTTACTGGTTATTATCTTAAAGATTACACAGTCTCGGAGATATCAAAAGATTATAGAAAACTTGCGGCTGAGTTTTCGAAGATGGGTTTGTTTGAAAAGAAAGAACATTGTGCTTTGTATACATTCTGTTTCATGGTAATGCTCTTTACTGCAAGTGTTTATGGTATTTTTGGCTCTGATAGCACATGGGTGCATCTCTGTTCTGCTGGGTTAATGGGGTTCTTATGGATCCAAAGTGGGTGGATAGGACATGATTCTTGTCATTACCAGATCACGAGAAGTGGAGGATTCAATCGCTTTATACAGGTTTTAACTGGGAATTGCCTTGCAGGAATAAGTATTGCTTGGTGGAAATGGAACCATAATGCCCATCACATTTCCTGTAATAGTTTGGACTTCGATCCCGATCTTCAACACATGCCTTTCTTTGTGGTATCTTCGAAATTCTTCAACTCATTAAAGTCATATTTTTATGACAGGAAGATGAAATTTGACTCTTTTTCTAGATTCATGGTTAGTTACCAGCATTTGACATTTTATCCTGTCATGTGTTTTGCCAGAATTAATCTGTTTGCACAATCAATTATATTGTTGTCGTCTGAGAGGAATGTGCCCAATAGGGGTCAGGAAATTTTGGGGATTATTTTTTTCTGGATTTGGTATCCTTTGCTCGTTTCCTACTTGCCCAATTGGGGGGAGAGATTGATATTTGTTTTAGCTAGTTTTTCAGTTACTGGAATTCAACACGTTCAGTTCTGTTTGAATCATTTCTCATCTAGCGTATATGTTGGTCCACCTTGTGCAAGTGATTGGTTTGCGAAGCAAACAGATGGGACACTTAATATAGAATGCCCTTCTTGGATGGACTGGTTTCATGGTGGATTGCAGTTTCAGGTCGAACACCATTTGTTTCCACGATTGCCTCGATGCCATCTCAGGAAAATTTCACCATTTGTTATGGAGATATGTAATAAGCATAATTTGCCATACAATATTGCTTCATTCTGGAAGGCCAATGTAATGACAATCAGTACTCTTCATGCTGCTGCCTTGCAGGCTCGAGATCTCTCCAATCCAGTTCCAAGGAATCTGGTATGGGAGGCCGTTAACACTCATGGGTAAGATGGACATCTTAAGAGGCTTCCTAAGTTATTTGTACTGCAGTTATTCATACCTGTTTGACATTTTGCTGAGAAATGGGTCTAATAACTTCATTTTGATTGATATCTGAGGGTGTTCATTCTTGGTGTCAATGAAAGAACAATAAGATCATCATTGCTTGGAGGCTTCAATTACTATTTGTCTGAGCTGCATTTCTTGGTATCAGTTCATGCTTTTCACTGTGTTTACAGTGAGTACCTGGTGGTTATCTTCTTCTTGGTGTTCAAGAATGCAGCTCAGATATTGATGGAATATGAAGTATTGTTTTAATTTAGTGTTTGCTTTTGTTAGCTTGTACTACAGAGGAAGATTGTAATTTCATTGATGTCGAAACCAATGGATGTAACAGTTGATGATTTTGGTTTCCATATAATGCCAAGATCAATTTAAGCTTTCTGGAGAATGTATTGAAATTGTACTCCATCATATTGCATTCTACTTTTTCTGGGTTAATTGGGCAACTTGTTTAATAGATTTTTCTTAATCAGAAGCTAGCAACTCGTCCTTGAGTTTGGCAACAGAACAGCAGCATCGAAGGCAAGAAGTCAAGCTCAAGTAATCGAATTTGCAGAGACTAGTGTCCTTCCTTTTTTAATGGTTTGAAGTCAGAGTTGTTTTAGGCTTTGTTTAGTATGCGGTGGAATGAAAGTACTGTATATCTAATATTAACAAAAAAAAAAAATTGCGAAGTCTTATTTAGATTTATTTTTAAATTAAAATAAAAGCATTAGAATTTGAAACGAAACCTTAATATTTTCTCACAAACGCATAAAGCAATACAAATCCATTCAAGAAAGCGGATAAAAGTTTGATATTTTTCGTGTGGTTCTTGAATGTTGAGGATTCACTTGATAATTTAATTTGTTGAATGTAGATAATACGATACGCTTGTTATAGGAAGTTGTTCGTTTCAGTGTTTTGGGACCACCGTCCAACTAGACAGCTGTAATCAAATGTTTCTGAGGTGGCTTCTAATAAAAAACCATAGCCCATACTGAATCAATAGACAAGAAATTCTATAATTTTTCAGCGACTATTTGGAATTAAATCATAAAGAAAAAAAGACTTGTCAAATTGTATTTATTAAAGACAAAGCAAATTAATTATATGCTGTAAGAAGAAATCGATTCTATTCATCAACGGGGTGTGCGATTGTGAAGTAGGCCAAATTCTTCGTCCCCAAAATCCAAAACAAACGAGGCATAATAAATTTCTTTAACTATTTTTTTCATTTTTATGAATTTCTATATACTCTTATATTAATTATTATACTGCATTATCCCAATTGATGCCGTGATAAATTTACTTAATGTCTTTTTATTACTCATTTAATATACATACTGTTATTGTAGCCCTTTTAGTAAAAGGACTTCTTAAAATTAGATGGCTTGTGTTGCAGCTGCTATGACTTGAGATGGAAGTACCGGATACTTGATCCGCTTTTCGTTCTTATCATTCTTCCGCTGCTGCATTGCAGGTTCGAGATTTTTCAAACCACTTTCAAGGAATCTCTATTAAGAATGATGAATAATGGAATGATTTGTACCTGTTTGACAATTTCATTTGTCTCCTCCACCGTATATATTTACATTTTGCAAACAATGAAGTTATAATTTTTCTGATTGTTCTCTTAGTTGTCCTGCAATTTTAAACTGGATGATTCAATCGGCTGCTTTGTTTGAATTAATGACTGGAGGCTTTTTACTCACTTATTCTCTGATCCCAACATACTCAAAAACTCAAAATGAATAATTGGTACAGAAATAGATATTCAACCCTCACTTCATTAGTGAATGTTTCATCAGATCATGGTGTTTTTTGACGGAGAAGGCGAAGAATCAGAAGAAATATTACTCACGATTGAATTTGTGCCTCCGCCATCAATTGAACCCTTTGTCCTAATATCTTCAATCATCCTGTGCACCATACTCATCTTGGGCCGATCTTTAGCCAATGTAGACACGCAAAGTAAGGCCACTTGCAAAAGATTCCTCATTTCCTCTTCCATCTCTTTGTTCCTCACTAACTCAAAATCAAACACTTCCCATGAATTTTCATTCGGAACTATCTTTAGCACCCACTTCACTATACTTGATTCTCCATCACCAATCGCCATTTTTCCAGTCAAAATCTCCAGCAAGACCACCCCAAAGCTATACACATCACATTTTTGGGTAAATTTTCCTTGACTAAAATTTTGGTGATTGTTAAGCTTTAGCTCTGGGGCCATGTAGGCATTGTTTATGAAGAAGGGAGTATGCAAAAGTTGGTGTACACCAATGTCAGAAATGCAGGCATTGCCTAATTCATCAACTACAATGTTAGATGATGAGAGATGACCATGAAAGAGTTTGGCTTTCTTGTGAGAATGAAGAAAAGCCAGTGCTTTTGCAGAATCAGAAGCTAATTTTACTCTAGTAATCCAATCCAACGGTATTCTTCCCGGACCTCTATTCTCTGCAATCAATGGACAGTCAAAACGCAAAATTAAGAATTTTATTCGGCATAATAACAGTTCAGTTCTTATATATTTGCGGAATAATAAGTTAGGATTAGTTCCTAAGTTCATTTACTTATATTAGGTAGCAGTTGCTTTTTTATTGAATATCTTTAACATATAAATTCTGAATAATTGAATATTTAAATTTGAATAATTTATTTTTTTTGTCTGAATATAAATATCAAGTTTTTTTTTTCAAATTAAAAAATTTTAAAAACTAATATTTTTATCTTTATATCTTTATAATTTTACATCTTAAGAAAAATAATAGAATTTTGAATTTTGTTATGACTGCTTATATTATATAAAAATAAATATATATTTCTTTAATTTATAAAATAATTTAATAAAATAAAATAAAATAATTATATTGTTTTATACATCAATTTTTTTAGTTATATAATACTTTAATCATAAATACATACATCTTAAAAGAAAAATAGTGTTAAGTGTATATGAGAACAAGAAAGTAAATAAATTAATTAGATTACAATATTTTTATAAATATATTTCCTAAAGAATTTCAGATTTTTAAGATTTAAACAGAAAATTAAAAAATAGATAAAAAGTGTCTAAAGTCCATTAAATTATAAAAACAAATTATTTTAATTATTTTATATAAATAAATTCAAACAATTAAGTACTAAAAAAGAAACAAACAGCATTTACGTAATTCTCTTGGGGCAAAGTTGTTGCTCTTGATAACTGATTTATTTTTTATCCAGATTATGAGGCTGAATTGTTATTATTGAATATTATTTAGAATAATTACGCAATCGAGGACCATACCGTGCAACAATGAATGCAGGCTTCCATTTGGTAGAAAGTCATACACCAAAAGCAGCTCATCCTTGCCGTTGTAGTACGCACTAAGGTTCACTATATTCCTGTGTCTCAATCCACCAATCACGCTGAGCCACTCATCAACTTCGCTCCTCTTCTTCCTTTCTCTGATCCTCTTCACAACGACCACATCTCCGCCGTCCGTCACAACTTTATAAGTGGTTCCCACACAGCCTTTTCCTAACAATTCAGCCGATGACTTTAGCAAATCACCAACGTTCCTAAAACCCTTGTTACAACCCTCAAACGCCACGATTTCCTGCTGGCCCACCTCCTCGCATCTTCCTCCGACTCCACCATAATGTCCGTGTGGGTCCCGCATTTCTTTCCCACTTTGTTTTGGACCCCGCAACCACCACATTGACGGCTTCTTTTTCTCTTATAACAGCACCACACGACGGTCACGACCGCCGCTATTATCGCCACGGCATCGAATAGAACGATCACCAGAACCACTAATTGTGACGACCTCTTAGTTCTTGATCGTACTGTCTCAAGGGCCACCGTTATATTTGAGCAATTCGAAGGCAAAGGTTGGCCGCAGAGATTTTTGTTTCCTAGGAACGAACTTGCTTTGAAACGCGTCATCCAGGGGGGAATCTCGCCGAAGAGTTGGTTATGCGAAACATTAAAATCCAAAATAGATAGAGAAGACGAGTTAACTGAGTTGAGCGTTCCAGTAAAGGAGTTTGCCTCGAGCCGCAGAGTTAGCAAGTTTGGCAACCGAGCTAATTCTTTCATCGGTATTTCACCGGTGAAAAGATTGTAAGACAAATCCAGTCTCCGGAGTCGGTGGAGATTGGATATCCCATGAGGGAATGCCCCTCCCAATAGGTTGCGAGAAAGGTAGAGATGCTTCAAATGTGGCCATGACGAGAGGTTCAAGTTGTTAGACGAAAGTTTGTTGTTCTTGAGGCTTAGGAGTCTGAGGTGACTTAGTTGACTCAGTAACTGAACTGATCCAGTTAGGTTTAAATCCTCAAGAACGAGTTTGATGACTCTGTGAGTTGTAGGGTTGCAGGTAACACCTAGCCATGAATCAAAACACGGGTCTGTCGAATTGACCCAGGTAGAAAGGGAGTGACTAGATTCCGACAAAGACGCTTTGAAGTATAGCAAGGCACTGGTATCTGAGTTCGAGAAAGAAAGAGAAACGAAACAGAAGAAGAATGCAACTAATACATAGAAACTTTGTCTTCCCAACATTTTTTTCTTCTGTTACTGAAATTTTGTGTTTAAAACAGTGAAGAAGAAAGTAAAGGTTGATGATCTTGTATGGCAGCGAAGGTTTGGTTAAGTAGCCGTTGTGTAATGCAACTGCTGCAAGTGATGGGAAAGGACTTTTGTTACACGTGGGAAGGGAGTTAATAATATTCGTTTGTGTAACGTGTTGGGGAGTGTCGTGTACGCGCTTCGCTGCTTCAATATCATTCCAGGATGGACAGTGAGAGGATAGAAGAGAAGAGAAAAGAAAAGAAATGAAGGTTTTCGATTTGTTTGTATTCGTTGAATTTTGTATCTTGTGCAAAACTATAGACCAACCTAACACAAGGGACGCGGTTTGAATGGCGTTGGTATTGTTGAGTAATGACGTTGTGTCCACAATTTGTTTTGGTTCCACGGAAAAACAGAGTTGAGTTAATTGCCAACAAAGAAGCCAATTTTTCCAGTGAGAATTGAAGGAGACAACCTTGTCTTTCCTGTCAAATGGATTGAAACATAAGCTAGCAAAATGATTCCTTGAAAATGCAAGCGAAGAGGTTTGGAATAATAGAAAAAGGCTTGTCTTATCAATTAAAATTTATTTTACTATCATATAATTTTAAGCTTCTATTGAGCTTTTACTTACATTTAGGAACAAGACAAGTAATACTATTGATGTAATACATTTTAATTTTTTAGGATAATAACCATTTCATTAATAAAGACCATAAATAAAAATATAATAAAACACCAGAAGAGTATAGATAAAAGCAAAATTTATAATAAGTACTGTTAAGTTTTCAAATTACACAAGATCAAATTATTCATACACTAATTTGAAAACCTTTGAATATTTTATTTAAATTTAAAAACAAAAAATAATAGTTGA
This sequence comes from Trichilia hirta, assembly GCA_035221805.1. Taxonomy (NCBI): domain Eukaryota; kingdom Viridiplantae; phylum Streptophyta; class Magnoliopsida; order Sapindales; family Meliaceae; genus Trichilia; species Trichilia hirta. The sequence continues at coordinate 7,979 of JAWDEX010205224.1, forward strand.
TAAATGAAATATGTATGAGTGATGTAATAAATTTTATTTTATTTTTTACGATAATAATTATTTCATTAAAGAAAAAGGGCCATGAAAATAAACACACACCGTAAGGATAATAACAGTAAAATCTCTAAAAGAACAATTAATACTGTTAAGTTTTTAAATTACACAAGATCAAGTTATATATAAATTTAGTTGAAAATCTTTTAATATTATTGACGAATTAAATAAAAATTATTAGTATTGTATATTTTAAAATCATTCATATTGTCGATTTTGGGTATATTATATTGAATTAATGTAATAATATATACTATATACATATTTTATTAATAAAAAAATTATTTTAATTCATGTGTATATATTACTTTTTTTATCTAATCATACTAATGATAGAATACGTATATAAAATGTCCAAAATAATTAAATTATCTAAAATATTTTCTAAAAAACTAATATCGACTAGACATTGATATGCAATATAAGCACACTAAATATCTTTGGTGAATATCATGAGATGATATTAGTGCAAGTGACATGATAGTCATATCATTAGGATATTAGTGTAAAATAATAGTTAGAAATTATTATTTGAATGTAATTAAAGTCATGATGAATCATATGAATGAGTATCATCAATGATTCATCATTGAATTATATAAGTGTATTAACTATTTCTTAGAATTAAGACATCATAGTTGTTAATCGGTATAAATACACATAGTTCATATGGTGTATAAATACGAGACTAATCATATTTTGTATATAAAAGTCAATTTGATCGTGTATTATTTATATCGAAAAGCAAATGATTATCAAATAAAATTCGTTGACTCAATATAAAGGATTTCGAGGTACCGTTGACTCAGTTCAAGTTTAAATTTTCAATCTAATATTAGTAAATAAGTGAAAAAAAATCTTTAACTAAAGCACAGATATCATACAAAAAATTTGTAGTGACAAGTTCAGTTCGTATTGACTAATTATTTAAATATAACTGAATTTAAAATTTTGACATTCGTGAACCTTAATTTAGTTGGGATTAGATGAAAATAAGAAGATTATTCACACAAAAACTATAATCATTTATAAAAAGTTTGATGAAGATTTCTTCATTATAATTTAAAGAATATAGCATATTATTAGATATTAACTATGGTCGTTAAAAATTCGTTCGAAACGAAATCAGTGAGATTACTTTTAGCTCACGACTGATATCATAATAAATCTGAGAGGTTATGACATAAACTTCGACTTATCTTTACTATTAGAGAGAGTAAATAATATTTGTAAAAAAACTAACACTCTCGAAAATGTTTTTTGACCAAAAAATTGTAAACAGTTTAAGCGTTAATTAATTTAACGAGTCAAAAACTTGAGAAATTAACTTAATTGTAATTTAAAGTAAGTTACAATATTTTATGAATATTTAAAAATAAAATTAAAATAAATTTTATAAAATTTAGGGTCAATTTATAATTTTTAAAATTTAAGAATTTAAATGATATTTTATATTATTATTAAAAAAACTTGTTGAAAAAGCTTGAGAACCTATATGTTTTTATTAAAAAAGTTAAAGATATTATGATAAATAAAAAAATTATAAATAGATTAATTTTTTATTTTTTAGAGATTTAATTCACTATATTTTATAATCTTGTAAGAACTCTCTCTCTATATATATATATACAAAAGGTAAGGAAGGTTTAATTTTTTTAGAAGAATTGAATTTTTAGTATTAGTCTTCGTCAATTATCATTAAAAATTAATAATTTTTAATTAAAAATTTTAATTATGCTTTAAATTAACTACGATAAAACTATATTTATTTTTGTATTTTACACACTTTCATCGCTGGTAAAAATAAGATACATATAAATAAATAAATAAAAGTATCATCCTTATAATTGTACCCGCTAACTTTCAATTTAATATAGATATATCTCCAACTCTTTCCATTTGCTTTCCTCTGCGTAAAATGAATTTTTCTTTTTTGTCTTTTTCAACACTATTTCTTTCTTTTTCTCTGTTCTTTTCCCCGTTCTTTTTTGCCTTTACTCCGCACCAAATGTGTTGAAATTGCCATTGAAAATGGTGGCAACTGGCCACCATAGCGAGTCTTATACCCCACTATATCATCAAGTCTCTTTCAGTTTGGTTTGTTGCCAATAGTATTTAATTTGTACGATCGTGGAGAATTTTGATGGCTATCATTAAATTTATAATTCTTAAAATGAAATTATTTTTTTATTCATTATTAAATTCAATCTGTGTTGACGTTGTTGATCATTTAATTTTATGATTAGGGGCGGATATATCTTAAACATCTTAAGGCTCTTATTGTTTCCTTTTTTTATATTTTGAAAAATGATAGTTGCTATTTTGCTATATTTAAATAGTAATTTAATAAAATAGGGAAAAAAATATATCTATTATATATTAAATTTTTATAATTATTTATTATATTAAACACAAACAATATTTTTATTATTTCTTTAGAATGTTTTGTCTCTTCCTAACAATTTCAATTATGAATTAACTGGGATTAAATATTCCATTTCACTGTAAATGTCAGTGCTATGATCTAATAATATACCAAAAAGTTGAGAGAGTCATTTGTTAGTATGTTATAAATAAATTGAGCTAAGTAAAAATCCTAGAGAAAACAAGCAATTGTTCATGTTTATGCCTTGGAACCATTAAAATTCCAACCACTATTTCAAGAGTCCACAGATGGGAATTTTAGAGGCCAGGGATAGGAGTCCAATCCCATTGAATAAGAACAGCCGACATCCCTCAGCCCAAAATGAGGTGAATGTTTTTTTGTTATTTATTTTAATTTTCAAAAAATTAATTTCTTTAACGGTTTCCTCTTTCAACCCAAGACGGGAAACCAAATGTGTCATTTTATAAAATAGAAAAATTGATCAAAGTTAGCAACTTATTAATTCAATCGAGACACCACCGATAAAGTATTGGTGTACTTCCTTCTAATAAAAGTATGAATGAACAAAAATTTCAACTATAGGCCCCATTGTCAGGTGATAGGTCCCATTTCTAGAATATTTAACATAGAGCTGTGATCATTCTCTCGTGCATGTGCTTGTTATGAATACCAAGTTTCAATATTTTCATTGACACTCTTTTGAATATTTCATTAAATATCTTTCATACATATTATTAAACACCATATAGTTTAACTTATTTCCCTATAATTACAAATACATTCATCAATTAAACAAACACATGAATCAAAACAAAATAATTTCACAATAACTTTAAGTCAAAACACGTGATAATTACACAATTTAAATTCAAATTGATAATACTTGGATTACTTACTCTAAACTTCAATGAGGAGGAGAAAATTAGAATTATTTTGATCTAAATATAAACAAATTCAAGAATATATTTGTCTAAAACAAATAAATTTAACTAAAAAAAAAATAAAGAATATTTAGTTATTAGCAAAAAAAATAATTAAATCTTTAATTTTGGCTAAAACATGTAATTTTCCTTAACAATTTACTTTTCATCTCATCTGATGATTATATTCCATTTAGTATAATATAAAATATAGTATCATTTTCACTTTCTCTTTGCGAGTTTCGGTGCCTGCGCATGATCCATTTCGATTCCGTTTTACAAGATCTATATTTTACCAATTTTCAAAGTTCCAACCAATAACTTTTTGACATGTAATGAGAGTACGTGAGGTAAGGAGGACTATGAGTTGACCTGGTTATCAAAACTCAAAATGTCGGTGAAAAAAGAAATAGAAACAGTTTTTGAGGGTTGCACAGACAAAAAACACACACGGAAAACACATGCACAAGAATTCAACATTCAACTTAACATTTCTACAATCGTCATCACGAGACAATTCATGCACTTCAATGGTTAATAAACTTGTACACACGAATGAATCAATTCACTTCTTGAAAGAAACAACATTTTAGGTTAGTGGTGGGTGGGGGAGCGACTACATTAATTCATATTTATCAAGTGAGCTCAAAATATTAAATGCAAAGTAGATTTCGAAATCATTAATTTAGGTATTAATAAGCTTTTATTTTTTATTCATTCCCTTCAACAACAAACTCAATCAAATATGTGAATGGGAGTGCTACGCACTTACAGAAAAAGATATATAATAAAAAGATATTCAATGCTTTCAACCCATCTCCTCTCATTACATTCGATCCAATTTTCATTCAATCATTAAATCAACAACAGAAACAAACCTAAGTGTTCTCATATCAAATAGATAGATTATAGATGATTGGTTGCTATATAATTCCTAATATACATTTAAGTGTCGAGATTCATTCATAGTTTGACGTTATCAGCTTTTGAAATAAAAGAAGAAGAGGGGAGTATTTTTAGTAATGGCAACAAATAGTTTCATCTAACATAATAATAAAATATTTGATATTATTTTTTATTCAATAAATATTAATTACACACAATGAATCATTTAATTTGCCAAAAATTATGAATTCAATCATAATCGGCGTGTAATAGTTTAATAGTCATCTATCATATTATCCACAAATACTTTTTAATATTAATTTATTCAAATAACTTGCTCTTATCACAGAAACACAATGCATATTAATTTGATTTTGATCTGACCCATAGACATTCTAAGTTCTATAATAAGATCATCAACAAAAAATTTAAATATTACCCAAACTTATTATATAATTAATTATTAATGTTACCCTCAATTCATACACACGCCCCTTCAATTTTAAAAGAGCGATGGTATAAATTACTATACTTTTTCATCAACATCCAAACAGTGAGTCCAATAACAAAATAAATAAATAAATTTGTAATTTATATAATTAATAATAACAATAATATTTTCATAGTTTTCAAACTCAATAAACCAATTATATATCATTCAAATTCACTTACATCACTACACATATATGAAAACTTAAATAATGAAAAAAAAAAAATTCTAATTTTAACACTTTTTCCTTCCTCTCATTTCGCATTTCATATTTATCATAAACAGTTGACAAACTGTCAAAATTAAATTTTTAAGGCAAACAGCGTGATAATTAATTCCATTCCATTGACTAAAAAGTAAATTTCCAGATCTTGATCCGCAGATCGACCTTACATTTGGATTTATCTGTACTAGCCACCGTCGGAGACTTCCCTTTCGGTACATCCCCATTAATTCCTTCACAGGTAACCCTTAGCCCAACTTTCTTGCTGTTAACCTTCCCCAATTTCACTTTCACCTTTGTATCCAGTTGAATTGTCAGAGAAACACCAGTCTTCTTCTTCAGCTCCGAATTCAACGAAGTCAATGAATCCGTGTCTAGATCAAGGGATCCAGATATCGCAACGTTTTTTAGCACGGTTTGGTTCTTCGTGTCCGAAAAGAAACCGGGGACCGTCCCATTTCCCAGGAAGACATTATTGGATGAAAGAGCAGAAATCACGAAGGGGTCGTAAGAGAAAGTGACGCGAGAGTTTGGGTTTTTTGAAGTGACGGTGAAGTTTAAAAGAGTTGAGAGATGATTTGACAATGAGTCCGCGGAGGATGTTAGCTTAAGTCGATGGATACGAAGAGAAGGCACCGAAAAAGACGGACGGTGCGGATGATAGAGTATATAGAGTGCAGTTGCGGCAATGGCAGCAAGGAGTGCGAGTATGAGTATGACAAGAACTGTCCAGAAGCAGCAACAGCAGCAGTAGTTTCTGCGTGGACGATGTTGTCGTCGTACGTTTGTTTGCGGACGGTATGGTGGTCGTCCGATAGGAGGCTTGGTAGTAGGTTGAGTTGCGTTGCCTTTTGCGGCTGTCTTTGAAGATGGGAAAACTCTGTCCGACATGTTTTGTTAATCGGATTTTTGTAGAGATATCGAGTAGAATGTGAATTTTATTTTTGTAAAGTCTGTGAGGTAGCAGAGATTAAAGAAGTGGGAGAGACGTAATCTTCGCCGCCCAAAACAGATGCCTACACCTCAACAAATTTGGAATCTCTCCTCTTTACTTTCGTTTGTCATTATTGCAGCAGTTTTCTTTATTTTTGTGCTAACTTTGATGCCAAGCTTTCAATTCAATGGATTGCGATTTTCGATCTCACTCCCAGGGGGAACACGTAGGAGAGTGGGTTATTTATTTAAATGGTAATAGTTGTGGACTGGATGTGTGGAAAGAGTGAATTGTCAGAGAACACAGGGTCCACGTATACTAAGATCAAATGGGGAATGTGTTTTGATGAATCATCTTGTGGTGGATTAAGACTTGAGATTAATTGAATCATTCTCTTCAACTTCAAGCTGATCTTTTTTTTTTTTTCTTTTTCTGTATACGTGGAAAATCTTAATTTACTCAATCCAGACATACGCTAAGCAGCCGTCATGTGAGAAGAATAGTTCAGCTATACCTTGACGCTTCTGTTGGAGTGACTTTAAGCTGATCATTAAAGCAAGAACATGACATCTTGTTTGAAATAGCAGAAAACTTTTCTTTTCAAAAAAAAAAAAAAAACTAATATGAAAATCATAACCATAATCATATATAATTAATTGATAAGAAGGCAACGAGGAAAAGTCTACAAAAATTTGTTAAAAAAAATTTCATGGTTGTAAGCTAAAAACTTGGTAAATTAAATAATGTTAGAATTAAATTATTACTATTAAATTCTTCTAAAATTTAAAAATATTTTTTCTTTTGCTAGGTAATTGATTAGAATGGTATGGCACTGGTGATGTTTTTTGAATCCATCGAAATATAATTAGTTTAGTCATCCCATTCCATTCCATAATTGAGTTGGGTACCTTAGCCTTCAATCCCAAGTCAAATGAATTATGATGGGTGGTCATTTCATTAATAATTACATACAGTTTTCCAGGTTCGATTGGATTTGATTTCAGCATGTCCCTAATTAGGTTAATTAATGAAGGTTGCAGATCAATTCAGAACAAAAGGGTGGAAAGAATGGCGAATGAAAGTTTCCCTAAGGCTTTTAGAAATGATGAATCTCATTATTAGCTAGATCCAATGAGAGACACATATTATTGATAATTTTGTATAAGATAATTGTGTTAATTTTAAATATTAATATTAAATTATGCTGCTGATTCATTTTTTCCCTTTCTAATAAGCATTTCTTCAATTTGCCAAAGAAATGAACTTTCTATAAATTTGAAAGGAACAATGCCCCTTCAACGTAAGTAAGCCTATTCCAATGTTTCATGCATAGCTGGACACAACGACACTCCAAAGAGAGCGACAGGGAAGGGGAGACAACAGAATTCAGTAGGAACGAAAGGATTTAGGGTTTAGCAATTAAAACTAAATGAAAAATATTTTCTTTTTTTCAGAGTTCACAGTGATTAATTACCATCTTTTGAGGAAATTTTTTTCCCCCTCAGAGAAAGAAAACCGTCTAAAAATTCCGACAGAGGCTGAGCAGACCCTTAAAAACACGTGGCTCCAATTCCAATATATCTCATAAAATAGTTTGTTTCCCTCTTTTTCTCCCTTAATTTATTTTTTATGTACTTGTGTTGATTAATCAGAATTTCAACTATACAGTTACTATTGAGGGTGAAAGGTTATCCCATTTGCATAAAATTTTTACAAACCTACAACAAAATAAAAAGCCAAGAGGGTCATCCCATTACGGCATTGCATGATTTATAGGGTAACAGGAGTAAAGGATAAAAGATAACAAAGCTGCACGTAGTGCGTTTTTGGATGGTCACAGCATACAAATACAAATTCATACGCATAGAAACAGGATACAGATGACTGTACATTTTGTTCGGAGAGAGAAACAATTTTTAAACAAAACATTCCTCAAAGATGATTAAGAGATGGTGTGAAGTTTAGGCTTCACTTGAAATTAGGCACTGCTGACTGCACAAAATTTGATTTTACTTCATAGTAATCATAATTTATAAGAGCTAACAAATGAAATCACTAGCTATAAGGTATAAATGAATGAAAAGTTTTACTAACTAATACGTATGAGATATGGTCAGATAAATCACTTGCTGTCAAGTATATAAAATCGAATAGTTAGTAAAGTGAATATTTGTCAAATAGTTTAGTTGCTTGCAAAATTAAGTGAAAAAACCACCACCATTAATTAATTATGAACTAATCTTTCGTTTATCCGTTTCAATCAAATTCATTCATTCACCCCTTCCATATTCCATACTTTTTGCAAAGAACGTATCATGTCTTCGCCATACCAGCTTGCCTTTTGCCCACATGTTCTAGCAAGTGAGTGGAACATGATTTTTCTTTCCTCTTAATGCATACTACAGCGCCTAATAATACAAATTATCGTGAGAAAACGATGCATGTGAAGCGAAATCATTGATTATGCCATACACGTGTTATTGGAATTGTCAAACTGTGTGTTCTAATTGTTGCCCATGCTTAGCTGATAAACCTCGTAAACATTTATAACAAGCTTTAAACTTTATAGAATGTAGCAGTCATTTGAGTAGAATTATGAGGAAAACCTGTAACTACGTAGTTTTCAGGCACTACACTCGCATGGAAAGTTGGGACATTGCAAAATGTGAACAAGAATATAGACAATAAATGTGCAATGTAGTATCACGGGTCAATGTCATTATCCATTATTTCATAATTCCTTCACGAGTTATTGAAGAGATTAAGGATCTAAACTTCATGACCCATCCTTGGGTCCAACCAAAAAGTGCATTTTCCATCAACATTTTAAAATGACAATAAGAAAAAAGTGGCTCCCAGAATGTAAGGAGAAATGATAGCAACAGTAACACTAGGAAATGGGACATCAGGTAAAGTCATAGTTCCACAGCATAAGAAATAGAGATTGTAGAACAAACTGCAAGGTATGGAAACATATAACCAACAGTACTTATATCCATCTTCAATAACAAATTATTGAAGGATTAGACATAAGGAAAATTTGAGAGAACTAATACTTCAGTGATAGATACGTATAGTGGAACAACTGAGTATGGATAACATATCTTCCAATACTTCCCACAACAGATTTCAGAGAATATTCTGGGGACCTAGTTAACTATTACATAGGCATCCTCTTGGTCTCATCTCCATCTTCATGGATGCTCTTTAGAGTCACCTCATCTGTTATTAGTTTCCGAACATGTAAGAAATGGAAACCTTTCAGGCCCTCTCTAAAGCATAGGCAATTATGTGGAGTTGACACAGGTATACCAACATTTGTAAGTATAATAGAAATGCATATATCAAATTGCCTTAATAATTCTCTTAACTGAACAGAAACATAAAGCATACATTTGAAATGTCATATTTCTACGAAAAGCATAACTGTGAACAGAACAGGTACAATCGCTGAGCACAAGTCCTCCAAGGAGTGCCCTCTGATAATGTAATGATTTGCACGGTATATTTTCCTGTCAACAACACATTCAAATTTCGCTAGAACTAGAACCCCTGTTGCAAAGGGTTTTCAGACTTCAAAGTAAACGAATATTATAGAGGTTTGAACATGGCTAATACGTAAAAGTGAAATCAAAGCTTCATAATGCTCCAAAAGTACTCATAACTTCAAAACTATGCATTGTGTAGACAAACATATGGACAGAATTAGCTGCGCTTATGAAAATACAAAGAAAGAAAACATGACAAGACATCATGATCGGATCTTCTACAACTATTTTAAGCACTTATTCACATCAGAATATCCTTTTCGTGATTTAGTTTGGATCAACATATAGACATTCCAGAATTGGTGAAGTAAGATACTAGCAAAATCTTTGGAACAGGTCAAAGCATGATGCCTATGAACAAAATTACAAATGTCAATCAAATCTGAAACATGATACATTTCCGTTCTGGTAATCAACAAACTACACAATGTACAAAAAAAATTAAGGAATATTGGACAAATCTTAAATTTTCCACAGAAAGCTTTGGCCTTTCCCCTCATATGGAACATATGAAACGGAGAAGAGTAAAACCTCCCAAGGTTTCTAAATCCTTAGTTCACTCGTAAGTCAACTACAACTACCAAGAAATTACCTAACAAGGGACAATCGTTCAACTGCATCCCATCAAAACCTGCATAATTCTATCTTCTCTTATTCTCAATTCCTAGAATTTATATCAACTTTTTAACCCATGGATACAGCTTCTTTTTCCCCAACAAAATGATTTTGACCACCCATAAAAGGAGCTCCTGCCTGCTTGCTTGTTTAGAATAAAACTAGAAATACCTTTGCCAACCTGAAAAACGCATACCTGCAGCACGAAGCCAACATCTTGAGTGGCTATAATTGGGTGGGAAGAAAAATGTAATGACTGGTATGGCTATGCATGGAACCAACTGGAACGTCATGCATGACAGTAAATCATTAAATGTTCTGCAACAAAATAGCAGACCACACTCAGCTGGAAACTTAAAATATTTGAAACCAGAGTTTAAAGCAATTGATCGAACTAATAAGTATTATACTATAAGCTAACCTTGCATAACTCATACTAAGAAAAGCAACAGATGCAAGTCCAATCAAACAACTTAATCCAATATTTACCCCCACTCTCTCAGACTAGTAAAGCAGAGAAAAGAGAGGCGTATGCTATCATCATCTGCAATTAGTAATGTACACTAAGATAATATGAATCAGTAACACCAACTTCAAAATAGTTAAATGCAAATGATACACAATTTATTTATTGCTCATTGAGAGAATAGAGTAAAATTTAGATAAAACAAAATTATAAATTTACAATCTGTCTCTTTGGTTTTTAGAAACTTAAAACTTTGGGGATAGCATTTCTCTTCTGCATGTCTACGGGAGTTAGATCTCGACAGAATAAATCAAAGATTCCAACTAAGTCATGTAGGCGTAGTATCTACAGCACAGTTGTGAGACCAGCATAGAATTTCGACTTTCAGAAATTACAATTTACTATCAATGCGGAGAAAACGGATTTCATCTTGCGCTGCAATTCCCTCAGTCATAAATATTCTAATAATCAATACGTAATACAAAGTACATTGAAACTATTATCTTTTTCTTCAATGAAGGATAATACAAAGGAACTGAAATTCTAACCAGAAAGGTGTCCCACATTATAACATCGTCGTCAGACTTAAGATTATAGTAAGCAGAACCAAAAGCCACACCCACTATTCCAACAAAAAATAGCGCTCAACCCCTTGCCTATACTCTGCAACTGCAACCAACCAATGTCCAAATACCATCCAAGAAACCAAAAATGCATTAACAGCAATACAAAATTTTACTCAAAATAACTCCAATACAAGAATCAAAATCAAAAAGTATAGACCTTATGTCAAAAAAAGTTCCTTGAAGAGTGAGAACAAACCCCATAACGACCACAATCAAAAACGGGAAATTTTTTATTACATTCGACGTGTTAGGCACTCCTGTCATACGCCCAAATAGAAAAATCACGATCCTATCAATATATAGCCCGTAAATAAACGAATGTAGAACTCGATAGAAAAAAAGTGTGCCAAGAAAATCGCGTATGTCAGCGAAAAGGTGACGGTGAAGAGGATTTTTGGAGTGGCAAAAATGAAGAAAATCCAACACAGAAATGCTCTTCCCCGTATACGAGTTCTCTTTCCTCTTGCAAGCTGCTGATTTAGTAACCACACCTCCACTCTGAACTTTGTTTCTCAATCAACTTTCTATGCGTTTAACAACCGAATGTCTCGTTCTCTTTTTATTTTTGCCTTTATTTTTTTGGTTTGTTTAAATTATATTTTTCACTTGTCTGAGACTCCTATGTAATCATTCAAAGTACTTATGTTTTGGGCTTAACATGATAAGACTGAAGATATGGCAATTTTGGGCCATAGGTTTGGGTGTCCAAACCCAATTATTTATATGAATATCCTCAACTAATTCACCTTCAGATTTTTTTATTGTACTGTATTTACTATTTAAATTAATTTTATTAAAATTCATAAATAAAAAATTAAGTTAATACAATCTAATCTTTAAAAACTGAAAGAAGATATTAACTTTATTATATTAATTAATAAATAGTAATATAATATAATATAATATAATATATTATTAATAATCAAATATAATCTCTTAATTATTAAATTAAAAACTAAAACGCTCCAAAGATGAAACAAATTTTATTGTACTTTAAAAAGATAATGTTAGAACATAACACAAGTAAAAGTTTAAGAGTGCTCAAAAAGAAGAAATAACAAGCTGAACGTCTAAAAGCACATATTCCTTGCATGCTCTCGAGCCAATCTTAGCGGAGCATATGTGAAATAGACTGTGGTTTTCAACACTCACAAAGATTTTGATAACCGATGCATTGAAACAAACTAAAATGATCAGCGTAGGAGAAACCTCATTCGAATAACAATTGGTTATATAAGTTTAATGAGGTTTGATTTTGTGATTCAAATACAAAAGGTTTAGTAGAAACGAAAACATTGTAGCAAATGAATGCATATTCAAGAAGAGTATAGTCATAAGAGAAGAAAATCATGGGCAACTTGCAGCAATTGTTCAACCAATTTTGTATTCATTGCAGCTTATGGTATGCCAATGGTATAAGACCAAAACATTTGATGCGTGGAGTTTACTTTAGTTATTACCTATTCCCAATCAAGTTTGTGAAGATATTTGTATGAATATCATTAATGATTTGCTTTTATTTATGAAAAAGATGTTACAGTAGAAGTTATTGATAGATTATCCAAATAAGCAGTTATGTGTGATTGTGACCTGACTTTCATAAATTTATTTTGATTCGAAAAATTCAAATTGAAATGACACTAAATGTAATTATCATCTAAAACCTACCATCGCAAATGTATTTGTCTAAAAGTTAGGTTGAGCTGAATATTGGTATAATCGTACAAGGCTCCTGAAATACTCAATTTGAAATGGTCTACATTCCAAGTACAAATAATATTTGATGACACAGAGAAGCATTAAAGTGGATGGAGATGAGGTTTTCAAAGATTTCAAGGTTGGATTGCAAGCAAGGGGGCATAATTATATATGAAAACGACATCATGAAGTAAAAGAACTAGAAAAGGAAGATGGGATTTCCAAAACCTTTAAAAATACTGACAAACATTAATACCCATTAGAAAATATACATATATTAATAACAAATACATTATTACTCACTCTATCAAGACATAAGTTCCACAAATAGGCGTCATAATTCAAATAATTAATTTCCATCTTCTTTAATTACTGGTAAATTGGGTTAATGCGTTGAGTAATTATGAAAAAATAATGTCACTGTCATTTTGTCTTGACCGCTAGAATAAAGGCGTCCTATCTCATCTTGACATCGAACAAGTTAAGAATCTCTTGCATTTTATAATATGTTCAAGCTGCGCACCCAACAGCAAAATGCCATTGCTTCCACCGCAAATTCAGGCAACATATTCAATTATAATTATAATTTATATTAAAATCAATAAACAACTATTCAATTGAGCGCACAACGGAACGGTATAAGCATCCAACTCTGAACTTAACTTTTTTTAATTTTAATTTATCAGATAATGGACCAATTGACATAATTGGGGTCCATGAGGAACACTGATTGCCAAAAATCAATTAAATTTGGGTTGACATGACAAATGTTGTCCATGCCTCAATAATTTTGATTTACAAAATTATACTGGTATTTTGGTAGCAGTGATGGTAACAATTTACATAACTTGAACTAAATTACTTAAACATCATGAACTTATTTAATATTCATAACAACCTCATGTATGACTTTATTTAGATCATTTGGACCCATTTTATTTTATTCCACAGTTCTATTTAATGAAATGGAGCCATGAAAAGCAAAATCCCCTCGTCTGGATTTAAAATGGACCCACTGACATAAAAAGACAGAACCACAGTGCATCAATCCCATCCCATTTATATATTTAACCAAAATGAAAAACGGTAAAACTTGGTACTTCACAATACATAATGACATAACAGTAGCTTCTTGCTTACTTTACTGGTAATTTTGAATTGGTATTAATGGACAGTATGCAAACAAAACCACCCACGTGCATCACAACTAAGCACCTACATCGCATTAGTATATACGGATAAGCATAATGCTAATGGAGGAACGAACCAATTTCGTTGTTTGCCAAAGTGCCCTCAACTTTTGCCGCATCTAAAGTAATATCCATGGGTATTTTTGTAACTACATGGTCGCCTCTGCAACAGAACCACTCAGTTTCCCTACTTCCATGGGGGCAAGAATACGGATGGGGTAGTATGATGACGAAAATGACCCCAAAACCAAGGAAAGAAGTAAAGAAAGAGGACGCACAGAAGCATTAATGGCATATATTGAATAAAGTGTTCTTGAAACATAATTAACTTTTATGCAGTAGATCTGCAGTTACATACAATCCTAACTAATAAGCCCCGGAAATTTCAACACAATCCTCCCACAAAACGAACAAAACCCACCCAGGTAAAACCAAACTAGTTAACTATATTTCAGCCCCTTTGTTGATGATCTCCTATTACTTGATAATGGAATCAATCCTCTGCAACATCAGCTGATGCTTAAACTTGTTGATAAAATCATCAGCTTTAGCATCCACCTCATCATCATAAACCTGGGCCATTTTCATATTTCCCAATTCTTTCACAGTTGCTGGCCTACGAGCTTCAACCTCAACGATATCTTCCTCTCTGCAATGAGAAAAAGCAGATTTTGAGCTGGCAGATTTCCTCATTTTTTTTGGTAACTTCTTGGGCATCTCTCCAGATGCTGGTTTGGTGTCAGATTGGGTCCTGGTTACGTTACTTCCCTGCTGTAACTGATCGTCTATCTCATCAAGAGTCTGTCCTTGATCTTGGATAAGGTTTTCTTCTTCTTCTTCTTCTTCTTTCCATTTTTCTTGTTCTTGTTCGTCCTCTTTTTCAGCTTGCTGGTGGTGTTCTTCCGCACGGACTTGATTTGGAAAGGAATGTATTTCTTCTTCTCGGTTTTTGTCCAAAGTATTGGATTCTTGCGACATATAGTTGTAAAGATTGATGGATTTTAGCCTCTGCAACACGGAAGGAGATCTATTCCGCTGACGTTCCTGTTCTGGTTCTGGTTGTCGTTCCTGTTCTGGTTTGAAATGATGTATGAAATGGGCATCCGTACCTTGAGTTTGAGCAAAGTTGGTGTTTGGTTCAGGGGATCTGTAATTGTAAAAATTGATCGATTTAAGTCTTTGCAGCACAGAGGGAGATCTAGCAAACTGTTGCTGATGTTGGTCTTGATATTGCTGTTGTTGGTTTTGCTTTTGGTTACTAGCCCAGCTTGAAGTAATAGCAATGGCTCCAATCATGAGGTTAAGGAAAACAAAGAGAACGGCGGGAGTGAACCAGCTGTTCAATGAAGCCCAGATTGAAGGTATAAACGATACGGATTCTTCAAACATGGTGGAAGTGGTGGTTTGGCTACAACACTAGAGATAGAGAAAGAGGAGAAAATAATTGGTTTGGGTTTTGTGTTGTGCATTTCGTTGTATAGGTTTAGAGAAGGAATAAAAAATGCAGGTTTTCTAATTTTTTGGATATTTTGTATTGTTGGTCAATTTGTGGAATTTTCATTTTTTTAGAATCGAGAGACAAATGTTGGCACATGACGGGTTGATAAGAAGAGGCGGGTGGGATAGTGACGGTGGGGGTAACGCGAGGTTGGAGTTAAATACAGGAAATAGGACGAAGACAGACAAAAGATTCAAATACATGTAGAGCTCCTTTAAACGACATCGTTTTTTTATCATCCTTTTCCTTTAAACGGCGCCTCTCCTCTCCTCTCCTCTCCTCTGGTATTTGCATTAATTTATTAATTTCTTTTAACTACCGAGTAACCGCTGTAGGTTTGGTTGGCGTGCTTGGCTTAAGTGTTTTTTTTTTTTTAAACAAAAGATGAGATAAGATAAAATTTCATTAACATTAAAATTAAAAAATGGCACAAAATAACATCATAAAATCTACAAGTCCCAATAACATAAAAGATACAACAAATTTAAATTATAACAGAAATATTTAAATAATTTAAAATAATTATTTGTTTTATATTAAAGATTAGAAAATAAAAGAATTATTTGTTTCATATTAAAGATTAGAAAAATTATTCTGCATAAATAAAATTGTTATCGTCACTTGGTGATATGTACGAATTCATGCTTTTAAAGATTTGAAATAACAAATGTGCTGTATAGAATGTGTGAACAATTGACACTGAGCATGTATTTTCTTTTTTGTTTTCAAAGAATTCGTGATCGGTAGAAACCAATGGGTAAGGCCGACTAAGGACTGTCAAATGGACCTGTAATTTATGAGGCCTGTCACCCCAGGAAAACAACTGAGAAAAGATTATATTCCTTCCTCAAATTTAATCAAGTGGAATGATTTTAAAATATAGTCCATTTCATTAACCACACCATTGATGCATCAATCGATTCAAGAAAAAAATATAGAATATTATTTATCAATGATACATAAAACATTAAAATCAAAAGAAAAACACTGCAACTGAAAAAAGGTGGCGTATGTGCCAAAATTTCTCAAGCTTAACCTCATCAATACTAGTTACAAAGAAAAGATTACTCACCCTTTTATTTCATCATTAATTTTAAATATATTTAAAATCTGTCCAGGTGGGAAGTAATTTGGGACGTGTCATTATCAACACTGTAAGAGTAACAGAAAACTAACAGCTAAATTAATATTGACTCTCGAATTTGTACGATAGAGATTCAATAATATAATTTATTTTCTATAATGATAAAGCAAGAAATAATAATAAGAAAATAAATAGATAGATAGATAGATAATAAATTTGCAAAATTCAGCCTTTAGTCCGACAACAAATCGAGTCAAGCGGTAGGAATCAGTCAATGGTTCATCATTTATAAATAATATATATTTAACTAATAAACGATTTCAATTATAAATTCAGGAATGTTTAATTACTAAGCAGTATGGCATGAAACTTTCTTATTTTCTTTGATTAAGATTCTTTAACCGTTAAATTAATACATTTTGCTATAATTTATTTTATTAAAGGCAATATAATTAAACCTCTAAGTGACAGCTCCAACTTACAACAACAAATTATTCATAAGATGAATCTAACATATTGTTATTGTATGAGAATTTTTCGAAAAAAAAAAAAAAATTAAAGCGTTACACAGATTTTTTTTCCTTGGCTGTTTATTGATTCGGTAAGGCTAGTCTCAAACTGTATTTTGGTTGCCTAAAATATATATATAAAAAAAAAAAAGTTACGAGCAATGCTAATTTTTTCGTATAAAAACTTTAATATTTATGTCAAGTTGACAATAAAAAAAAGGATGAAATTATAGCAAAAGAAAAATTCAAGGATTATTAATATGAGCTTCGTGTGTGCTTTTAATTATTGAGGAGCTTTTAATTATTGAGGATTGGTATTTATAATAATATCTTTCAAAATTTTGTGAATCATAAAAAAATGAGAAGGTAGCATTCGTCAAAATGATTACGTGTTAGTACTAAATAATAAATTATTGTATAATTATTGTTCGTAAGTTTAGGTTAGTACAATGATCACTTGAATTATGTTTTGTATAATACGAAACTTTAAATATGATGTAACAGCATACAATGACCTTAAAATTTATAAAACTTTAAATATGATGTAACAGCATACAATGACCTTAAAATTTATATATAGTTCTTTCTATGTCGTTTTCATTTTGATGTTAGTTGTTTTGTGGAGATTCAAATTATTTTCTTCACTTGAGATTAATAACATCTATGTACTTGATGGTCTTAGACACATTGCAACAATTCTAACGAAGTTAGAGAATGCTCTTACTAATGCTATGAATTTTGAGCTGTTTATAAGATTTGTTTTTCGTGCGAATTCTTGAACCAACAACGCTGACATCGACATTATGAAGTTGCCCACTAAATTTATTCTCACATAAAAGTCAACTTTCTGTTTTTAACATAAAAGTGTCGATGAAAGGTCGATAGAGATTCATCAAAACAATAATTTCAACTTTTACCCCTACATATATTAATTTATTCATAATAAATAATAATGAACAAAAATAATTTTCCAAACAAACTCACAATTTAAAATCTTAAGTCTTTAACTTATGAATTTCTCTTTCTCATACATATTACATTCTAAACTTTATATTAATTATTTTAAAAATAAACCTCTACATTATTTTTTAAATTAGCTCTAGATTATTTTAGACGGTAATAAAGTTAAATTTGAATAATATTAAGAAATTATATCAATTAGACTAACTTATACTCTAAATACGGTATTCCATTTAAGGGCAAGTCCCCCCATAATAGGTCAACCTTACGAATAAATTAGTCCAAGGAGGAAGCAAAGGTTGATGTTTGCAGTTGCCGAGATTCACTTACCAACATGAGAAAAAGAAAAAAGGTTGGTCCACATGAACACGCAATTACCGGGCATCACCCTTTTGTTATTTTTGTGCTAACTATAAAAACAAAACAAAAGGTTATTGTGTCAAAAAGCATGTGTTCAGTCGATGACATCCGCCAATTAAAGGATACCGTTAAGGTTATGCAAAATTAACCGTACAAAGAGCAAGGTCAAGAGGGACTAGACAATTTGCATTTATTGAATTATTTATTAAAATAAAAGTAATTACTATTTAAAGTATAAATATTAAAAATATATTTAAATTAACAATATAATATAAAATATTAAAATATAAATTTAATATAATACTATACTAAAATATATTAGTATTTGGACCACACAATTATTATAATTCTATAATTGTTAAAATTAATATTTTTCTAATTATATTTTTAAAATTAAGCATAAATTATAATTTCAAACATGCTTTTAATATCATCTAATTTAATTTTAATTAATTTATTTAAATACGGGTCATTCATACTTTAAAATATGTTCAACAAACACAAATAAGCAGCTCATCTGTCTACACCTGCACATAAATAGATATGTAGACATTCGCGCTCTCATCCTCTCTTGCAAAAGGTTGGAACTGTAGACTGCACTAAAATACCTTGAAATACTACATTAAATTAAATTTGGGAGGTTACTGTCATTTATCTCATTAGTTTAATAATATTTTATTTAAATAATGAGAATATAAAAAATTATATATAATATTTTTATAAAAAATATTTTATTTATAATTATTTTTATAATTAATATAATAATAAAATTAAATATAATTAATTATTTATGTCATATCACAAAAATATATATACTCAGTATTATCAATAAAAAAGTAACTCTATATTCAATAATTAAAATTAAGTAATTAAAAAAAAATTTCACAAATTTTTTTTTTATTAAATCATTGTTACTATTTAATAATTAAATATAATATTAATAATGAATAAAATTAAAATATTAAAATAAAATTATTAAATATTTAATTAATTTTTTTATTTTAATAATAACTAAATATATATAAGAAAAAAATATATTAAGTTTTATTATTATATACATTGATACAAATATAATAAAAAATTATAATTCAAAAAAATATAAGTAATTATTTTTATATTTTTATTATTTAATTGAAATATTGTCAAATTTTATAGAGGCAAATAACCCGTTTTAAGATAGGTAATAGGTTTTAATATTAAATATTGGGATTAAACAATTATTATAATTTTTAATATTAATTTTTTTTATAAATCTAAATCGATATATTCTTTGATTTAATTAATTTATTTTAATACCGGTAAACAATACTACATACCGAAAAAAAAAAAATTGCGCGGCTCGCGCTCATCTCCACTCCATCAGCCCCTGAATAGAAATAAAATATGTATTATACGTGTAGAAACAGAATTGACTAAATACCAAGGAAAAATGAGCTAACATCGTACAACAAGTGTCGACACTCTCGCGCTCGTGCACTTGCAAAACGTTGCAACTGTAGACTCAGCTTCCCTCGCCTGCCCCTGCTTTCGTCATACTATGTCGACATTCTCTGCGTATTCTCTTTCTCTTTTATGGATCGAACGTTGAAGCATCATTCCTCAATGCCGGTGAGCAGGCGTCAATTCATAAGACTATTACGTCTCTAATACTCTTATTCATGAATGGAGATTCGTGTTCTGCCAGAAACATAAAGCACCGTCTTCCATAATAATATTTAAACGATCTTTACCAATTTCATTTTCTTCCCATGTCATTCATCGAGGTTGGTGTTGAATTGATTTAGCTCTTTCGGAACTTAACCCACTCTCTCTCTCTCTCTCTTCTAAATCATTGTTTAACATCATCTGTGTTGTTTTGGATGGTCAGGATCTATGGGAGTTGCGATTTTTCGATCATTTTAGATCAAAACCTCGAACTTTCCCAGGTAATTTTTATTTAAACCTATTAATCTGAATTATGTGTTTTTACATGGAATTTCACGAACCATGAAAATCTTACACTTATGTTTGGTTGAACCAAAGGGTCTTATCTGCAGACGCTCTCCGAATCAATGACGAACACGAATTGCAAGTCGGCGGACCTCGAAACCTGCCGTGACGATGCGGCGGCGTTAAATCTCAAATTCGTCTCTATAGCTTCCATTCTCCTCGCTGGAATTGTCGGAATCGCCATTCCATTGATTGGAAAGCATCGACGATTCTTACGTACCGACGGTAGTCTCTTCGTTGCCGCGAAAGCTTTTGCTGCCGGCGTTATTTTGGCCACTGGTTTTGTTCATATGCTACCTGGCGGATCCGAAGCTTTGAAAGACCCGTGTTTGCCCGATTACCCATGGGCCAAGTTCCCGTTTCCCGGCTTTTTCGCGATGATGGCTTCTCTGTTAACGCTCCTTGTGGATTTTTTGGGGACTCAGTATTACGAGAGGAAACAGGGACTGACCCGAGCTTCTGAGGAGCAGGGTCGGGTCGGTTCTGTGGATGCGGTTACAGAATCTGGGATTGTTCCGGTTGTAGAAAACAAGGACAGGAATGGGAAGGTATTCGGTGAGGAAGAAGGTGGAGGCATGCACATTGTGGGAATGCATGCACACGCGGCACACCATAGACATAATCACCCTCATGGGCAGGACGCTTGTCAGGGGCACGTTAAGGATCCTGTGCATGGGCATGGGCATGGACTTGGACACGGAAAGGGGCACGGGCGCACACACGGGTTTGGTGATGGGAATGAGGACAGTGGTATAAGGCACGTCGTCGTTTCGCAGGTACTTATTTCCCATTTTAAGGCTTTTTTGGCCATTTTTGGTTGTATTGCGTTTTTTTACGTTTGCCGTGTGATTGTTGTGGGTGTTAGACAGTGTCCTTCATTGGGTGGCTTGGAAGTTTCATTACCGTACTTTGTGGAGTGGATAAGAAGTCCGTCACAGACTATGGCTATGACAAGTCATAGGTCTAAATCTAGGTCTGACGTAGGACGTACAACTTTTAGAAGGTTATACGCGAAAGAGTAAAGCTATTCATTCCAGGAATGGATTTTAAAATACATATCAAAATGACTGTGATATTAGTTAATTAAATAAATAAAAGATGCAATAAATAAAATGAATTTACTCGGGCAATGGTAGTATAACCCAGTCGTGCTAAGTCAAAGATTAGACTCGGAAGTGGTCTATGTAGTTCAGGGATACGGTATATTTGAACATGTGTCAATGGTAATGCTATCTTGAATACGTGTTAATGGTAATGCTACGGCATAAATTTTATTGAAAAAAAAAAACAAACCCGATAGTGGATGAGTGTGAGATGAACGAACCTCTTGCTCCCATTGTTACCATAGGGGAAGTTCCTTGTTTTAGCTGTGGCTATAGATTAATGAAGGTTGTCTGAAATGGATCTATGTTCTGTATTTTTCAGGTTTTGGAACTCGGAATTGTTTCGCACTCCATTATCATTGGGATATCTCTGGGAGTTTCACATAGTCCTTGTACAATAAGACCATTGATTGCAGCTTTATCATTCCATCAATTCTTTGAAGGATTTGCACTGGGAGGCTGCATTTCTCAAGCTCAATTCAAGGCCCAATCGGCTACACTGATGGCATGTTTTTTTGCCATAACCGTCCCATTAGGTATTGGTATTGGTACTGCCATTGCTTCTGTTTACAACCCAAATAGCCCAGGAGCTTTGATTGTGGAAGGCATCTTAGATTCCATGTCAGCTGGGATTCTGGTGTACATGGCTTTAGTTGATCTAATTGCTGCTGACTTTCTCAGTAAGAGGATGAGCTGCAATTTTAGACTTCAAGTAGTGTCTTATTTTATGCTTTTCCTCGGGGCTGGATTGATGTCATCTCTTGCAATCTGGGCATAAAACGGAGAGATTATTCCGTCGTGTTTCGTTGGGTCTGGATTGATGTCATCCCTTGCAATCTGGGCATGAAAGGAAGACATTATTCTGTCTTGTTGGTTCATTTGTTACTGTAGTTTTCAGAGTAACATACTGCTATTAAAAAGGAGAAGAAAAATATAGGAGAGAAGCAAGAAATTGTATCCTTAGATTGTGATGCGTATTATTATGTTTGAAGTCAAAAATGCTGCAATGTAGATATTGCTGAAGAGCACATCACAGCACGGGGCCTTGAAGTGAATGGCTTTATTTTTAAATAAGTATTCTTTGTTCTTTCATTTCTCAGTTTCGGGTGCATATTCTCTGTTAATTTAATTTGATATTTCGTTGGAATGCTGGATGTGTATCATTCTAAACATGTCATTTGGAGTTGAATGGGAAGAAAAATGTCCGCACTTGCGTACTTCCTATTATCCGGTGGAAAACAACGTTTGATGCCTGAATGCCGCCAGTAGTACAAATAGATAATTTTCTTTATTTAAATTTAAATACAACTTTTATTATAAATATACTTATTGAGTTTTTAATATTAAAAATAATTTTGTTGGAATTAAGTTTTAAATTATTAGATTGCATAAATCTGATTATTAACAATTCGTGCCTTCTTTTTTTTTTTTTTTTTTAAGAAATTCACTTTTTTTTTTTTACTTACAGTTAAAGGTAATTACGTTTGTATAAGTTGATCAAGCCCTAACTAATTTTAGTATTTATTAATATTCTAATAGACAAAAATTAATAATAATTTATATAATTATTTGGGTGTTTATGCCTATATTTAAGGTTTGATTTATTTTTAGTAAGTTTACCAACAGTGTCTCAAAGAGGTGAGAAAAATCTACAAACTAAGATAATCTTACAAAGCCAAAGCTTCTGACCCGTGCCGCAAATCATGACAGTGGTACCAACCATTCCAAGTGGTTGACAGAGTTTATTTCAATATTGGAGGACTAAATTTTACTAGTGGAAAGCGGGAAAGGGCGAAATGTGCCAAAATCAACTTGAAAATTGTCAATTTAAAAAAAAAAAAAATCATTAGATCGTCAACATATGAATGGCTTAAACTTAATAAATGGATCATATTCCGCAGAAACGGTTGCACTTGCTTGCACAGTTCCAGGACATGATGGCTGACTCTGTGTCGCTGTCGTGAAGATGCTCTTCTACCCAGATACACGGAAGAAAAACAGCTAGACATCGTTTCAACCACCATTCCCATTCCAACATTCTCCATATCTAAATTCATTATTCACTAGAATGCCACTATTCTCTCATCGCCATTTCTCCTCTCTCCCACTAACCACCAAAATCTCAAAAACTGCAATAACGGGACTCAGAAATTCCCCTATGTATTCTGGTATTTTCACTTTTCACCCTCTTCATCGGCGTCGTCGGCACAATCTTCGCTATATACGTAATCCTACAACCCGGACGCTTACCTGTTTGCCGGTGCGGAAGATCCGAAGACACTTTCCGGGCATTCTATTCACTATTCGACTCCAGAAAACTTGGAGATAATGGAGCTCTCGTTGAGCACCCAAAGCTTGTCGAGTTGGTTGGAATTCAAACAGGGTTCGATTCAG
This sequence comes from Trichilia hirta, assembly GCA_035221805.1. Taxonomy (NCBI): domain Eukaryota; kingdom Viridiplantae; phylum Streptophyta; class Magnoliopsida; order Sapindales; family Meliaceae; genus Trichilia; species Trichilia hirta. Next base: position 31,911 of record JAWDEX010205224.1, read on the forward strand.
GTGGTCGACGGGTCGCTTTTGGGAGCACTTGGTTCCCTTCGGACCCAGACGGATTGTTAAGGTAGGTACTTAATTTTGCTATTAAATTTCATATATTCTTAAATTTATACTGAAAAAACTATGTTCATTTTCTTCTTATTCAAAAAATCATACGTATATTTTGATTAGGTCATTTGCTGGTTTTTCCACTGTTTTAATATTAGAGCAAGCTACTGGTGTAGTATTTCTGTTTGCAATTGGGCGATCAAAAGAAGCAAACAATATGGCACATCTGGAGAAAGAGATTGATGAGGACAGAGATTTCATGCTTATAGACATTGAGGAGCAATAATCAAGGCTTCCTTATAAAACGTAAGAGGTGAAATTATTTCTTCAGTTTATTAGTTTGCTGTAAATGATGGCTCCTTTTAGCTGTGCGTTTTCCCCTGTTTGTTTGTTTGGCCTATTTTAAAGCAGCCTTTCAGCTTTTTGAAGCAGATTATTATGTCAAAGCTGATGACGGCATCTATTTACATCCAGGCATGTGAAATATCGAAGATCAAAAATGCATCATGGATTTTGTAGTCTTATGCATTAGGATATGATATGGTTCCCCTTTACAACTTCTTTCAGATCGTCTTGCAACTCTTCTTGCCAAGGAACGTAGCAATCCGATTACTTACATTGGTTGTATGAAGGAAGGACCTGTCATCACTGACCCTAAACTGAAGTGGTATTAAGATTTTACTTTTTAGGACTTATGACATTTGTGCTTGCTCACAAATTTCTTTTTATATGATTTATTAGATGGTTTATAGTTGTAATTTTCTGGTATGAAAAATCTGGACATCTTGTTGGAAATGAATACTTCTTGCATGTTTATGGTCCTATATATGTGTTGTCTGCTGAAGTAGTGGCTTCATTAGCAGCTGCTAAAAGTAACAGGCATGCATTTGTTTTCAATTGTCTCGTTTTTCTTGTGTTGATCTTCAAACTTTCACATTTGCTTATTTTTTATTTTACCATTAGTTTACCATTTGAAACTAACAGAAGAAGAAATTTGGTGTCTCCAGATGATTTTTTGTTTTCTTTTGCCCTGGTATATGTTGGTGCTATAAATATGGAAAGTATGGATTAGGAATCAACAGGAATCAAGCACATTCCTTTTTTGTTTCTGATATGTTTATACATAGACGAGGGTAGTTTGTATCATAGATTACATAGAAATAAAGAAATAATTTCATTTACAATTTACATGGTGTTAGAGCATAAACCGTAGCCATTGCTGTTCATCACTGCCATTTGCCATCGTCTGTCCTGGTCATCAATCGGCAACCACCTCTCGACTTAGAAGAAGCTGCCAGAAACACCTCCAGTATTTGTCACGACATACAGCACTTGGAATGCCGCGAAGAAGAGATTGACGTAGCCAAACTGCGGCAACCTTCATTCACCCTATTCCAACCGGTGGTTTATGACAATCCTTCACCACCATTGGATTCCTCAGCCTGATATCTTCCAGATTTGATCGTCATCATCGTTGATTGCATTGTTGTTCACCTAAATCAAGTTTCAATCAATTTTGGGCCAGAGTCGGGTTGTGGGGTTCTGGTTCAAATTCTGGTTTGGGTCAAGGATTGGGTTTCGGGTTAAGGTTCGGTTTGGTTAGGTTTAGTTCAATTCGGTTCAGTTGCTGGTTCGATTCAATTTTTGATTGAGTTCAGGTTCTAGTTTGGTTCAATCAACCTGATTCAGTTCAGTCAACCCAAGTCGGTTCACCCAGCCAGTTTAGTTTATTTGTTCAATTTGGCTTGCTTGGTTCGATTGGTTTCACCCAGCTTGTTTTGGTTTTAGGACGTCCAATTTGATTCATTCAGTTTGATTTGATTCAGTTCAGTTTGATTTGATTCAGTTCAGTTGGGTCACTATGTCAAATAATTCAGTCAATTTTGGTACAACAGAGCCAGAATTTCTTAAGTTTCGAGCTTCTAATGCCGCATCCACTTCAACCATTGCTTCTGTTACTCGTATAGGCCATCTTATTGTATGTTTATCGCCATC